>CAUYTI010143820.1:0-18897 GCA_963575145.1 Galago senegalensis | reverse complement strand
TAGCAACCTCCAACTCCTAGGCTCAAGCGAGTCTCTTGCCTCTGCCTCCCAAGTAGCTGGGACCACAGGTGCCCGCCACAACGCCCGGCTATTTTTTGGTTGCAGCCTTCATTGTTGTTTGGCGGGTCCGGGCTGGGGATTTGAACCCACCACCTTAGGTGTACGTGGCTGGCGCCTTAGCCGGTTGAGCTATAGGTGCCGAGCCGATATCTAGTATTTTCTTCTTAACAGTCTGCCTGAAGGAAATTAGGAGTGTGCAGGGGGATACATAGTAACACAATGGACACTGAGGACTCAGAATGAGGGAGGAAGGGAGGAGGCAGGGATATGAATGAACCAAAATTGTTTATGAGTGATAATTAGCAAAATTGGATGCTGATAACATAAAAAGAGCATTATATCATTGTCTATTTTGTGTATATATGAAATTTCAATGATATATATATAAAGCTTAGAAAAATTAATTTAAAAATATGAATACCCCATCAGAAAAATAGAGAATAAAAAGGAACTCCAGGTTCTGGGTTCTGCCCACATGCCTTGGCCTGTATCTCCCTTCCATCACTAAGGGCAGGAATAGACCAGTGTTTCTCACTGGCATCACCTTGACTCTCTTGTCTCCCTTTTCATATATAAAGATGCTTATATTGGAACCACCCAGATAATACAGGATGATCTCCCTATCTCACGATCAGATCAGATGATTAGTGACCTTAATTCCCTCCGCAGCCATAATCCCCCTCACTCCCCCCTGGCTACGCCACATAACATGCTCTCAGATCTCTGTGGTTAAAATATGGATGTCTTTGGAACGGGGTACATTATTCTGCCTATCTCAACTACAAAATAAAGGATCTGCTTTAATGTATTATATATTCCTTAGCATTGCAATTAGAAACACTATGATGCTATTCTTCCTTTAAGCAGAAATTTAGAAATTCTTCAATTCAAAATAATTTCATAATTAGCTTTGCTGCCAAAAAATGATGTAAAAAAAAATTTGTCCTCCTTTTACCCTTGTTGGCATGACAACTCTGTGACAGATTAGCAGTAGGGGCGATAGAGAAAATGAACACTGCGGGATACAGCATGGGTGAAAAGCGTTCATTCCAAAATGCTCCAGGGTTTGATGCCAGATGGCACAGACTTTTCCAAAGTCAAGTCTATAGTCCAAGGATTGGAAAAACACATTGCTTGCAATCTCAGACTTAGGCTCAGCTTAGCCAGAACAACCAAAAACCACTCCAGAATTGATGGAAAGGTTTGTTTCATAATATTTGTTGAATAAATGAGTGAATGAATGAAGGATATATGAAGGACAGGATAGATGAAGGCTTATGGTTAAAACAACAAATCTTCCCTGTTTTCTATAGATATTAGTATAATAGCCAGCCACCAGGTCTGTGAGGAACTGGCCTTCCAAGAACCAATATCATGTACACAGAGGACTTATTCCTGCCTTACATAGCCAAAAGGGAAGATATGGGAAGATTTCTGATATGTTTGTGGCCCCATAATTTATTGTGGCTGGAAACACTTATTGTAGGTAGACACTGCTTCATGGAAATTTTCCTGAAATACTGGAAAAAATCCTCTAACTCTGAGGATATGTTCCAGAAAAGTTGGGCTTCTGTCAAATTAAATCATATATTAAAGGCTGAAGTAAATATATGGGCACACACATGAAAATTTGCAGGCAAAGTACAGAGGCTTCTACAGTGACAAGAGAATTACCCAATGGGAGAGGAACAGTCATGGGCTCTAAAAGGAAAAAGGCAGGGCAGAAACTGTGCTTTATGTAATAATTTGTATATGAAATATATCCAAATATTTATAAAAGTGTGTGCTGTGTTTAGTATGAGTTGGGTAGATTTTATTTTCTTTTTGCTTGTTTTAATTTCATAACTTAAAGTAACATATTTGTCATGCTGTAAAAAAGAAAAACATTAATACATTAAAAAAAACTACCTTTCTCTCAGCAAGTCTTTGCATTCGGGCATCTTCAGCCTAAATATTTAGGGAATCATTAAACTGGTTTACGTGCCATACGATTTCTATGCTGTCTTCAGCCACCACAGTCTTTTCTCTTCTTCCACAGGTCATCACATATTTTTCTCCCGTGAGCTTCTCGTATCAAAATAGAATGTCTGTACAACTAGGACCAAAGTCCCTGAGAAGAATCTTACTGATTTTTTTCTCTGCTTGGCACTTAAAACCATATCTTCATCATAGTCGGAATAAATACTCACCTGTTTAAAGCAAGCATCCCATGTACTCAATTTGAAACTAGCAGATGAAAACTACAGACCCACTGGAGAGAAAAATACAATTAAATTCAAGAAGAGGGAAGGGGGTGAGGGGAGGCCTCTAATAATCTCCCATCTAAAAGGTACAATGTAGGGGTATATGGCACATCTCTTGGGTGAAGGACTCAACCACAGCTGGGACATTACCTTATAAACACAAACAATGTAGCCACAATGTAGCCTTTGTGTTAATCCACACACACACACACATACACACACAGACACAAAGTATAAAAAATAATCCCCTCCTTCCTCCTGGCCCTTTAGGCACTACGTGGGCACCCGTTTTATTGCTGGCTCTAGTGTCAGACTCCTAGGTTTAAATTCCTGGCAGGATCACTTTGGCCAAGTCATCTTTCCCTGTAAGGATCTGGGCAGGAGTGAGATGACACATGCAAACTGGACTTGAGCAGAATTTAACATAGAAACCATTTACAAAGTATGTGCCGGGGTCAGAAAGCCCCAAGACAGTGTTGCGTTACCTTCCTGCAACGTGAGGTCGGATTTACCTGCAGGAGATTTTCCAGAAAGGTTGGGCTCCTGCCAAATTAAACCAGGCATTGAATGCTGAGTTAAATATACAGGCGTGAGGAAAAGACACACCTGTAATTTTGCAGGCAAAGTACAGAGGCTTCTACAATGACATGCGAATAACCCACTGTGAAAGACCATGTATTCTAAAAGGAAAAAGGCAGGGAATTGTCCAAAGAGAGGGGTGCTATGATCCTAGGGGGTTAGATGCTGTCGGTTTTCTGTGTACAGGAGGCATGCAGGGCGAGAAATTGTTCTTCCTCAGCTCTCCAACAGAGGTTCCCTATTACTTTGCACCTAACTGGAAGCCCCATATCAAGGAAGCATGTGAAAGCATTTGGCCTCCAGGGGTGGAGGGGATGGTGCCCACATATGATGGAGAGAGTGGGCACTATGGCAGGGCAAATAGAAGAAGTGCAGGGTGTGACCTCACCACTTTTTACCCCGAGGGCTCATCTATAACGGGGGTGGAGTGAGCAATAATATACCTAGCTTGCAGAACTGTTATGAGGATTGCGTCAGTTACCACTTGTCAAGTATTTAGAGTATTTAGAACAGCATCTGGCACATAGCACATACTGCATAAAAATTAAGTATTAGTATCATTTTTTGTTGCCTACCATGGGCTCTTATACTACTGTGTCCTGACATCTATTTTCCAACCTATCATTTGCCTTGAACTTTGATTATGAGTTCATCTAAACCAGTGGTTCTCAACCTTCATAATGCCACGACCCTTTAATACACTTCCTCACGTTGTGGTGACCCTCAACCATAAAATTATTTTCATTGCTATTTCCTAACTGTGATTTTGCTACTGCCATGAATCATAACATAAATATCTGATATTAGGCAACCCCTGTGAAAGGGTTTTTTGACCCCCAAAGGGGTCATGACCCACAGGCTGAGAACCTCTCATCTAAACCTTTGAGATCTGTACAGTATCTTTAGACTTGTTTCTCACCTCAGTGTGGCATACCTTGCCCCTCTCTGCAGGTCACAATTATGGTCCGTATTCTCACAGGGATATTTACAATCTCCATTTTTCCAAATCCAACAATCTATTTACTTTCTAGGATGCTGCTTCATAAATTGGTTAAAAATGATTTAGTTAAAACTTTTCAATATGTAAGCAAACTTGTTACCCAGATGTTAGTTTAAATACCCTTTTACCATTCTGTGTTTCATGCAGCCAGATAATTGTAAAGATCCTTTATATTCTTACAGCACAATATGTGCTTTAATGCCTATTCATAAAGTGATTTTATTTAATCTTCATGGGTTCCTTTAGTGGTTAGCAGATGGGGCATAATTATCACACCTTACATGTAAGAAGATTAAGGTTGGAATGCCGTAGCTTGCTGCTTAATGATATAGAGGTAGTCAGCATCAGACTGTGAACTGGAATGAGGTCTCTTGGCTCCACTGCATCTTGCTAGGTTCCTAACTCAGAGCTAAAGTGGATCTCAGTGATCTTACTTCATAAAAATTGTACTGTATCTATTTTTCATATTTACTAGGGCTCTGGTGCTAAGCTGATCTGCACATATATATTTTCTCAATATGGAAACATAAATAACCACTATAAGTAGCTTATAAAAGTTTTGGAAATTAATTTTAGCAGAACTAGTACTCCAATCCAGATTGCAGTGCCTAGGTAAGGCTCTTTCTGATTCTATCTATATAATCAAGTTCATTGTCACACTTAGAGACCATGGAAAATTTTAGGTTCTTTGGTTGATTTTCAGTGAACAGTGAAATCTGGGCTATATATTTATAAAATGTCTTATATGTAAGTAAGAGATCACTGACTTCAGAATATCAGGAGTCTGGGAGCACATATACACACACATGAACAGTCAACTTATTTTTTACAGAGGTACAAAACAATTTGTTAGAAAAAAGAATAGTTGTGGGTTTTTTTTCAATTGGAATGTTTGTATATACATGTGCCTAAAAGCCTGTATCTATAATTTGCATCTATAAAAATCAATTTAAAATGAATCATACAACTAAATGTAAAATACAAAACTGTAATATTTCCAGGATAAAACTTAAGTGAAAAAATTTGTGAGCTTACATTAGGCAAATATTTCTTCTATAGGACACCAAAAGTCACAATCCATAAAAGAATTATAAATTTGATAATAATAATTAAGAACTTCTGACTCTCTGAACTTACTATAAAGAAAGAAAAAAACAGCCTCAGGCTAGGAAATAATTTTTGTAAATCCTATATCTGAGAAAGAACTCAGATATAGAGAGGACTCTAAAACTTTAACAATAAGATAACAAACAAACCGATAAAAGTTAGGGAGAAGACTTGACATAAATACATAAACACTGCTTAGCATCATTAATTATTAGGGAATGCACCATGAGATTCTGTTACACACTTATTGGAATGGTAAGACAAAGACAAAAAAATAATAACAGCCAAATGAGACCAAGAGTACAAAGATACAGAACTTGGAAACTTTCATGTCTTGCTGATATGACTGCACCATTGTACATACACTTTGGAAAACAGTTTTTCAGTGTTTTATAAGGTTGTTCACATACTATGCAACACCCAGCAACCCCACTGCTTGGAAAATACTCAAGTGAAATGGAAACCTATATTCACACAAAACCTGCACATGGGTGCTTATCATGGTTTTATTTTTCCTGATTGTTAAAAGTTGGAAACTACCCAAATAGCCAATAGCTAATGAATGGATGAAAAAAGTGTGTTATATTCACATAACGGAATACTACTCAGCAATAAAAAACAAAGAGCTACTGATACACATAAGGTCATAGGTGAATCTCAAAATGCATTATAATAAGCAGAAGAAGCCATATTGAAAAGTTAACACACTGTATAATTCCATTTATACGGCATTCTTACAAAAGAAAATCTATAGGGACAGAAAGCAGGTCAGTGGTTTCCAGGGACGGGGAGCTCATTACAGTCAGCATGGGGATATGTTTTTGGCTGATAGAACTGTTCACTGGTCTATATCTTAATGGTGGTAGTATTTATATGACTGTACATATTTGCTAAAATTTGCATGACTATAAAATAACAGGTGAATTTTTCTGCATGTAAATTAAACCTTAATTTTTAAAACCTAAAATGTATTATTGGGTGTTAGACACACCAAATCAGGACCTTGCCAGAAAAAAAAATTAAAAAAGAAAGGAAATGGAATGGGGGAAAAAAAGAAAAATGAATTGAGATGAAAGGCCAAGGAATAACCATGGATACTCAAGAACAATTACTATCAAAGTTTCCAGTGAGGAATAGCCTGCCTACCTTTGTAACTCTACTTTGAGGCAGCCTTACAAGCCAGCCTAGGCCTTTTCAACTTGTGATTGGATCTCAAGGTGTGTATAGAGTGCTTTAAAAGGATATTTCCAGGAGTGAGAGTGAGGGTGGCACTAGGCTCTAGTTTTCTCTACTTATGTGAATACTTTCACCTGTGTAGCATTTATGCATTGGATTTCATGAGAAGTTTTATTAACAGAAAGCCATCCATGACTCAAAAATAGTTTGAAAACTACTGACCCCATCAAATTCTCTTTTATTTTTAGAAAGATTTGGGGGTTTAGCTATGTTCCTTCACTGGTTAAAATCAGTACTGTCTATGGAATGGGGATGGTAAATTCAATTGGCTACAGGAGCAGAAAATCTATATAAAGCAAGTAGGCGGGGAGAATGTTGTGACCAACAGGGCCTTGATCCCCACCATTCAGGTGGGTGGCCCCAGGGACACCCAGACTTTTTTTTTCCTTCCTCACCACCCCCAAAGAAGTTTGGAATCTGGATTATCATGTGAAGTCTCTTGGTTTTTAAAAATTGTTAACCATCTCTATTTTCTAAAACACACTGTCTTGTTAAAATAGAAGCCATCTCTGCATGGGCTGGAACTGGCCACAGGCCCCTGACGCATGAGCCCTGGAGTGAACCGGACTCTCAAGCATATGCTTTGTTCTTTACAGCTACTGACCATCTTCCTCACTTGAGCTGTGAGCTTTGAAACCACAGGAAAGTAGCGATGTCTTGAATCCCCAGAACCATCTGGACAAATACCCCTAACATAAGGCCACTGGTAGGGTTCTGGAAATAGGATATCCCTCATTGTGTGCCTTTGTCCTTGACATGACCAAATTGCCCATCATCTCTACTCATCATCAGACAAAGCCCTGTACTTTGTGAGGAGCTACCTCTGGAGTGAAATGGCAAAGCTCTTGATCTCAGAGACTGCAAATTGTGTGTCTTGATATAAGTGGGCATGCAGAATAGTGTAAAAGACACATTCTTGGGGGTGAGACAACCACATGCTAGCTATATAATCTTGGGCAAAGTCCTCAAAAATCTCAAGGTCCCATATCCCTCAAATATAAAATAAGAATGACAGTACCTGAAGAATGGATTTATTATAAAAATTAAATCATAGAATCTGTTGAGCACAGTGGCTTGCCACTTAGTTGTCTTTCTTGTCATTGATATCACTATTATTTTTATTATAAAATTTTATTAATACTTGAGCCAGAATCTGGGGGCTTTGTCCCTTGCTATCCAAGGAAATGTGGGCAAGTCATACATTAGAGTCTGCTACCTCCTCTAAAGAAATGGGAAATAAAATAGCTAGCTCACAAAGCTCTTGTTCGTTTTTGTCAGTAATATTGTATCAAGGGAGAACTAGCATGGTTTGTGGCCTACAGTAGCTTGCAATAAATAATTTTTATGAATATGTCATTGTTATAGATATGTCTTTGTCAGCCCCACTCAGCAATGTCAATGATGTACTTATGGTTTCTTTTCTGCAAGGAACCAAGCTGTTCAATCCTTTTTGGAAGTAAGGATGATGTCCAAGCACTCATTTCCCAAATAAGAGATGTGTTGGCTCCTTGCCTGGACAGCCAACCTGCAGTGGATGTTGGTGGAAGATCATGTTAGAGCATCTGTCTCTTTAATTTTGAAAGTGAGCCAGTGTTTTTCTCTACCAAGATTCTGGGACTACTAAGGAGGCCCCTGGAGACTCCTTAATCTCTTAAAGATACTAAACTGAATCTTTGCATACATATTCAACTGAAACCTGAGGTTGGGATAAAGTCCTTTTAAACTTTTAAAGCTCTCTCTGTGGGACTGGACAAAGCTCTTAAACATTTTATGGACCCCTAGGCAGCTACTTAAAGCAATGATGGCTCCTTGAGAGCCAGGCACTGCAGGGAGCTGTGAAAACAAGGCTTGATAGATCCCATCTATTCATTTAGCACTTAATCTGTCACAGGCTCTGTCCTCTCCTGAGTCATTTCCTTACATTTCTACCTGGCTTTTCATGAAGCTACACCTGGCCTCCCCAACTGGAATGTGGGCCCCAGAAACATGTCCAGGGATCCAATGTCACTGCAATCACGAACACGCATAAGATGGCAGAATTTTGCAAAGAAATACCCTATGTATCTTTTATGTTCATTTTTACTATCATTCATAATTATGTATATTATTATTATGTCTTCTGCTTATTGATAAGGAACCTCAAGCATAGAAAAATTAAGTGGCTTTTCAGAAAGTCACTATTTGAGAAAGTGGCAGGACTAAGTTTTGACTCCTACCTGTCTGATATCAAAACCAAGGCTTAAGCTACACGATAAGTCAACACCGCTTCAGATATGTCTTAGTTAATTTTTGGCACTGAGTCATCCAAGAGCATGGCACTGGCAACCGGCAAGGGCCTCCATTCTCCATCATCTGCTGCAGAAGGCAGAAGGGCAAGTGGGCTCACAAGACAGAGAGCGTGTGAGTGCTGATCTTGTCATCTTGCCACAACCCACTCTTTGATAACTAGCCTACTCCTTGTGATAATGGCATTAATATAGTAATAGAGGCTGAGCCTTCATGATGTACTCACCTCTTATAGGTTCCTGTTGTCCACACTGCTGCATTGAGGATTGTTTCCAGCTCCTGAACTTTGCAGGACTTATTCAAACCATAGCAATATGCCAGGAGGAATTTGTTTTTCCTTTTGGCAGCATGGGTGTAGCTTATCACAGTTGCCTGGTAACTGGGATAGAGCTTATTGCTTTGACTCCAATCTGCAGAACCCAGTGTCTTTAATCTGGTTTAATCTCTAGGCTTTGCTTCAGGGGAAGTGGCCCATTGGCTTTCCTAGCCTCCTGTGTGCTAGATTTCTTTTCATAATTTCTGCACTCACTGTGTTGTCCACAGTCTAATCCATAGAGGATATTAGTCTCAGGTAAATATAATGATAGTTCTGTCTGCAATCTTATATTCTTATGTAAAAATACAAAAAAAAATTAATAAGGATAGATGGTTACAAAGGCAGGAAAAAAAACACACATCTAACAAAAATAGGTGGGATGAGCAGAGGCCAGCTTGCTCTTGTCAACAGGAGCAGTCAGGTGAGTCCCTATAGGAGCCCCTCGTGTGTGTATGTGTGTGTGTGATGTGTTTTGCTACAGTTGGCAGAGTCCCTTCCACCTGGCCCTGACTGTCCGTCTCTCACAGCGTCTCAGCAGTCTTTGTTGTAGCAGGACAGGAAGCCTCTGGTTGGTTTGTTCATTAAGTCATCAATTCTCTAAAACTATACAGTAGAACCTTCATAACTGACCACCCCCCTACTGACCACCTCCTTAAGTAGACCTAATTTTCATAGAACAGATATCACCACATTTACATATCAATACAGTAGGGTTCGATCCTTATGTTGGCCACCTCCATATGTTGACTGGTTTGTGACACCCTTGGATGGTCAAGCTAAAAAGGTTCTACTGCAGTGAATATCTACTATGATTGAGGCATTTGCCAAAAGTCAGAAATCGAGAAATATAGAGATAATTGAGTTGGGATCTCCGTCCTCAAAACATTTCTGGTCATGGTTAGCTTGATTGTGGTAAACATTCCACAATGTATATGTACATCATATCAGCATATTGTACACCTGACTTGTCAACTACATTTCAATGAGGCTAGAAAAAGTTTCAGGTCAATTGGAGTTGATGCCAGTTTGTACAGAATTATTATGGGCAGGGCAATAAAATCGTACAGACGGGGAGACTGAAGCACAGAGAAAAGAAGATCTCTGTATGGTCACAGTCACATAGTTAAGGAAGCTGGGCATATAATGTGAACTGAAGTCACCCTCCCATCCAGTGGCATTTCCATCACATCATGCTATCTCCTAAGAGACATTCAATATAAATCTGTGGAAAGAATGCATGGGTTTGGCGGTGGAGAGGTGCAGAGGAAGGAGAAAGAGAAGAGGGAAGTGAGGTCATCTAAGCTTTTGAAGCTGAGCTTTGTTGGCACTGAAACCCACTGCCTCAGGAAACTACTGAATATATGTCAAGAAAGTGATGTGTTTTTAAAAGCATAGGGCAGAACTCCTCTCTGCACATACACTATCTACTATCAGTATCTTTTCCATGTACTTTTCAAATTGTTCACTTTTCAGAAGTGAGGATGTGCTTTTATTTGTTGCATTAATGAAAGTGCGATTTTATAGTACCCAGTCCTGCAAGGAAATTTGAGGAACTGGATAATAAACCTTTTGAGAGCTACCAAAATGCAAACATGGGGAGAATGGATGAAACTGATGGAGGTTAGGGAAGATAATCTTCCTAATTTCCTCTGTGCTGGGCACTTGTACATTTCCTGAATGACTCATTTGGCTTATAAATAAAAAAAAAGAAAGAAAGAAAAAAAGAGAGCGAGAGAGAGAGAGATTTGGAAGGATGTCTGCATCCCAGAGCTGTGCCAGTTCCATGACCACCTCTTTTCATCTTGCAAGAAAAAAATGCTTTACACCTCATTGATGGTGCAATGTTACTATTAAAGGAGGAACTGACAAGCCATTGAGTGAGGAACACTGAAGAGCTGGCTCAACTCCCTTGGAGTTCAAGCAAGCATTGAAAAAGAGGTGGCTGAATAAATTACTCCACATCTGTATCCTCAGACTAGAAGCATTCCGGTGATTGTGGGGGATAATTTTGCAGCACTGTGTTTTATATTTGAATTAATTGATGTCTTAATCTATTCCCTGATGCTAGACTATAGCAACACAGAACCTGAGAGAGACTTAAAGATCAACTATTCATACTCCTCGTTTTATGTGAGAGAAAACCAAGGCAATGTCTAAAGAGGGGACTATCTTGTCCTTGGAAATTTAGCAAGTTAGTAGTATATCTTCACTGGTGAGCCAGTGAACTATGTTTTTATTTCAAATGAAGGGATTAAGCTTTCCAATTTTTTTTTTATATTTTGCCTCCCTTTCCATAGGATTTACCACAGTTCACAACAAATAGTAAACTCTACTAAATTGTTCAAAAGATAGAAGCATCAGTATTAAAATACTTTTAAAGGAAATTTCAGTGATCACCTAACTGTCTGAATTTCCACATGATTCACAAAAGGTCTGGAAAGTAGAAATAACTTGTACAGAGCCATGTGGTTAAGCAATAGTGCAGCTCCCCCTGAGAGCTGGAAGTGGTCTCCTGCTCTGAGAGCAAGTGTCAGTGGATGGATAAGGGTTTCTTTTGTCACACCACAAATGCTTATATATCACATGTTTATTTGACCATCGTTGCTTCACAGAGAAATTGAGATGTTTTTAGAGATGTTTATTACCATCTCTTAAATGGTAATATTTCTTTATAAAATTCTCTGAATATGTCAGACAAAAGTTTCTACTAGTCAGTCTGGTTCTTTGGCATCCAGCATTAAAATGCATCCAGAGTTTGGACACATGGTATTGTAAAGATATGACAGAAGAAGAAATAAGGTTACAAGGGGTAATGTATTAAATGTGGTATGTGCAGTTTGGGATATACAGGCAGAGAAACTAAGGAGAAAAAGTATGAGCTGAAAAACACATTGTGTATTAATGAATGTAAAGAATATTATGAATCTTCATCTCAGAACATAAAGAATGAGATGAATCAGATAACCTGAACCCAATTCTGGTATTCAGAAAAGAAGCAAAAATCTTCTACTGAGTGAAGAAATATTTAGAGACATGGTTTTGCATAGGATGGAGACAATTTGAGAGGATTGTTTTGGGAAAACCGGAGGAACACCTGAACAGAAAAACACAAAGGAATTCGCATGTGGCACTGTAGGATTAGCCAATTTCATTTGAGTGAGAGATTGTGCTGGGGCTGATCATCATGGATGGCCATCTTCTCTGTGGTTGCATGATACTGGGATAGATTAAAGATTCACTGGAGATGTGCCAAGGGGCCTAGGTTCCCCATGGTATGATATGAAATAAAGAGAGACTGGAGTGCTTTTGGAGAAAAGCAAAAGATTCAGACTCAGAGACCCAAAGCAGTCTCATTGGAGACACTGGAGAAGGAAATCTCACAGGAGAAGGACAGAAAGGCTTTCATTTAAGATCTTAGACATAGAGAAACTTGTTTTGGAAGTGGAGTGGCTCCAGTTTTCTGTGATAGAAGATGATCCTAAAACGGAGTGGGCATGAGGCCCACTGGAATCAGGTGGTGAAGAAAAGTGAAGACAAGACAGTGCAAGGAATTACTAACAAGATGCTGAAGTGTCCATATTTAGCATCTGGGTGCCCCCTAAAAGTAGTCTTGAGAGACCACTGCAGGCAGGCAGGGCTGACCATGGCCCTCCAGGAGCGTTGCAAGAAGGCATCACTTGCTGTGGAGAGGCTGTTCTCCATTGTTCCATCAGCTGGCCCGTGGTGGCTGGGAGACTGCAGTCTTCACTTGGTGGGGTGACACACCTTCTGGATTGCATTGATTCGAGAGAGTGATAACGTCCAGTGTTAGTCTTTCCTCTGTAGTCTAAGTCCCAAGTGAGCAAAGATGGTTTAATCTCATTCCTTGTGTTTTAAATACAGCAGATACTCTAACATTGCCATAAGTTAGTTGAAGAAATGAAAATACAAACAAGAATCATGATAAATGTGAAGTGACCTTTATGAAACTTCTGTGCATCAAGTAGTCAGCTAAGAATTTGCACTCATTAACTCAATTAGTATTCAACATGATCCTGAGTGAACAAATGCTAATTCTGAGCATTTTATATGAATTTACTTTAGTAGAGAAATTTTGCTATGAAATAAAGATACTGGCCAATTACGAGAAAAATTTTACACATTCTTTTTTTCTGTGTGTGTGATACATGCATATATTTATTATGATGTTTAGGCTTTTGTATATTATAAATATAAAAAGAGAGAAATGTATGTAATGAGAGGTGGCTGATATAAATTTTTTGTTATCTAAATATCAGAATATATCTTGACTTCTTTTTACAATGTGAAAAATAATTTGCATATTAAATTGTGACTATTGTAACCATAACCCTATTTTATTCTTCTGATTAAATGGGCACGCAAAAGTAACCTTGAGGATTTTTGAGGAGTCCTTCTTGCTGGAATAACTCTAGAATTGGTGGCAAAGCCGAGACCTCCCTTAGCTAGGCTGAGGGAGCCATTATACTTTGTCACATCTATATAAGGAGACAGCTCGGGCATTATTGGTGTGCAACGGAGTGATAAGCACATCTACCTCTTACTTATTTTGGATATATATTTGCCTGTTTGATGAAATGATTAACTTATTAAACTTTGATTTTCTGTAGCAACCATGAAGAGGATAATTTATTTTAAACCCTATATTTTATTTATTATGGACTGTGTTTGTTCTTCAGTTCTCCTCCCCAGGTACTGACTTAATGGTGTTAGAATGGGGAAAAGTGTTGAAAAGGAGGCAATTAAAAATTATTGTAAAATGCATTTGTTATCTGGAGCTTTGGAGTCTTTCCTTTTCTGCAAATTTGCCTTTCCCCTCCAAACATCTCCATCCTTGAAAAGTGCTTGAAATGAAAGCCAGTTCTTGCAAGTCTTGCAAAACTGCAGCACGAGCAGGTGGAGCCCCTGGGAGAGACAGCCCATCCATCAGCTCCACTAGCTTTTGAAGGAAAAAGCCTGTGAATAGTCAGGATGATAAATCCCAGCGGCTGGCCACATCCAGGTTTCATACACTGGAGGATGCCAATGCATATTGTGGTAACTCTTGGCTTCAGCAGCGCAGGGATCCTTGGCGAGATCATCTCTGCTTTGTGTAATTGTACACACATTGAGAGGGTACAGACTGTGCTCTGCTTCCACATGCTGATCACACCAATCAAATGGCAGACAGAACAAAAGTGTGATGATGGAGCCCATGTGAGAAGCTGGATATTTTAATAAACAAATTGCTGCTTCAACAGCAGGGAAACTCAGCATTAGAAAGATCTTTATGCTGCCCTTTGTCCTCTCCTCTGCCTGTGGCCCAGGTCAACCCACTGATTGAACTGGACAAATTAATTAAACACCTGCTATATGGCAGGAACTGGGTTTACTGCTCAGGCTAAGCCGTGAGCAAAAGAAGTGCACACCAGGGTTGGAATATACAAAAAAAGTTTAGAATCCAGTGCAGTGAGTGCTATGAGACCCCTGAACTGGGCAGCCAAAGAAACATGACTGAGTGAATACCACCTGCCTTCCTCTAGCTGTGTACTTGTCCATCTGGCTGCTAGATTTCACTCCTGCCTGCATTTATTTCCTAGGGTTGGTGTAACAATGGATCCGAAACAGGGTGACTTAAAAAACAAAAATGCTTATATCACATTTCTAGAGGTCAGAAGTCTGAAATCAAGGTGTTGGCAAGGCCACTTTCCCTCTGGTGGGTTCGAGGAGGAACCCTTCCTTGCCTATTCCTACTTCTGATGGATCCAGGCATACACTGGCTTGTAGCAGGAGAACTCTAATTCTCTGCCAGCATCTTCAAATAGCCTCCTTCTTGGTGTGTAGACCTTTGTGTGTGTCTTCTCCTCTTAAAAGAACAACAATCCCCACCTGAATCCAGTGTGAACTCATCTTCACTTAATTACATCCATAAAAATTCTATCTCCAAATAAGGTCAGATTTCTGAATCCAAGGGTAAAATTTGAGAATATATTTTGGGGGAACACAATTCAACATGTTACACAGCCTAAGACTTTTGTATGTTTTCTGACCTTGGACGATTGTCATTTCCCAGTCCTGGCTAAGTGTTTGGGCAATTAATCTGGCTTGATGCTCAACCTGAAATATTTGATACCTGCCTATCAGTTACCTGTGTCTCGTTGTACCCTGGGATGCTTTGTGTGAAAGACCTATTTCAGTTGCAAAGGTGATCAGTGGCTCGCATGAGGCTAAGGCCCTCAGCAAGTTCTTCACAGACCCTGGGTGGAGACCAGACATTAGCTAGGCTTGTTGAAGGAACGGAGTGAGGGAAGCTGGAAAGTTCACGTGGGCTTAACAAACAATATATAGCAAGAAGCAGTCCCCTGAGGAATGGGCCTTGTGAAGCGATTTTGTCACTAGTCCCCTTGAAGGTTCCCCAGTTTCACCTAAAAGCCCATAGCACATAATGTCTTGTAAACTCCTGATTATTCCAAAACTCCCCAAATTATCTGGGAGTCAACACTTTCCATTTGGTGGAGATGGCAATCCACTCACTATAACAATAAAATCTCCAAATGGTAGTTACTATGGTGATGCAGGGAAGAAAACAACATGTTCACCTAATACACCAAGCCGAAGCTAATCAGAACACTGGGTTTCTTTTATTAGTGTTCATTTTCACATGCCCTTTAATTTCCCAAGCTGATGGATGTGAAAAGTCTTCTCCAAGATTTTAGTAAGTGCCCAAGAACTAGCATTCTGTTTTCAGATACCACCTCTGAATTAATGCCATAAAACCTCAGATCAGAACCTTTATCACTTGATAAAAGAAACGTAGTTATATCTAGCATGAGACTAGAACTCACAGCAAAGGGTTACAGCGCTGGGCACATAGAACTCTTCGGTCTCTTTCTTTCTCTCCACTTCTCTTTTTTCTGTCTTTTTCTCTCTTCCTCATTCTTAATCTCCTTCCCCTTAAACTTTAAGCTCCTATAAAGCATATGGGTTCCCTATGTCTGAAGCCACAACATTGATTGCGCCTATATCCCTTAGAAACTTACCTACTCCAAGGGGGGCTTCTTTCTATGTATTTCCACAGTACTAACTGGTTTTTCTTTACAGGAAATATTTAACCAGATGCTAAAAGAATAAATATTTTCTCTATCTCGTTATCCTGAGATGGAAAGCTGGGCAGAATTATAAGGGCTTAATTTGCAGGCTTTAATCATCTTACCTTTCCACATGTTTGCCATCTTCCCTCTAATGGGTTGTCACTTCTTGTGTAAAAAGAAAGAGACTTTTAAGGATCTCTTTGGAATTTCCTAGTATTCTGACAATTTGAGAGTTAAATGTTTAGAAAACAAGATTTCATCAATTCCCCTTTAAACAAATCTGGAATATGAATAAAAAACAAAAAGGCATTTGACTTAAGCAGATTTTTTTTCTTTTTTAGCTGAGCTTGGAAAACTGGCATCCCTTAGAGTAATATTAGCAGGAACAAACAGCCTTCATAGTTTGGCTGCATTCTAGGTTTTATTTCATCCTGCCTGTGATACTTACTAGTGAGATACATTGGAACATGTGTCAGCAACCTAACCTCTATTTGGGTATAGCAAGTTTCATATAATAAGGAGGTTCTGTTACCAGAAGAGTTAATATGTGTCCCCACAGGGAGGTAGAATGGTGAAGGGTGGGTGTTCTGACTACACATTAGAATCATGTCGAGGGTGGGAGAGGCTTTTAAAACACACTGATCTCCTTGGGCCACCCACAGAGATTCTGGCTAAATTGGTTAGGGCGGGATGCAGAAGTGGGGATTATTTTAAGACTTTCCAAGTGGTTCTCATGTGCAGCTAAGAGACACTGTTATAGCACAAAATGTGTCTCTGGCTTTGACAGGTGGATGATTCTGACTCAGTAGGTAGACTGGGGCAAGGCCTTGATAATTTCATTTCCATTCAACTGCCAGATGGTGCTCATGCTGGAGGTCCTGAGGACCATGCTTGGAGTAGCAAGAGTGCAATAAAATTAGCATTACCTTGAAAACTGGACAAAACTAAGTCTGAGAATCAATTTTCTGTTTGGGTTTGTTCATATGATTAAAGTGAACTGGACTTTAATCCTGTCATCTGTAAAGTGGAAATAAAACATGTTGCCCTTCAGGGTTAATGTATGAAAGTAAATGTCTAAAAGGCAGCCGGCAAAGGGCCTGGCTCTCAATAGCTAAATAAAGGTTGTTTCATTTAACTTTGCTCTTCTCCACCTTCCCAAGCAAAGGGGCAAGGGCTGTTGTCTAGCTTGTGGTTGCTATGGGAACATTATTCTTTGGAGAAGGGAGATGGGGGACTACCAGTAATTAAGCTGGATTAATGGCTATCAACATAGGAGTCTGGAAAAATGAAACAAAAGAACCCTGATGTCACAGTTTTACATAGAACTCTTTGCATGTTTGAAATATAAAATCAACTGAGAGGCCCTTTGCCATCCTCTCATCTAGAATGTCCTCTTTCCTCTCCATTATAAATCAGAAGCTCTAGATCCCCAGTTCTAAATGAAAATCATCCTTTAAAAGCAGGGAAAGGATGCTAGGTATGTATTTTAAATGGTGTGGAATAAACAAGCATATGGGTTATAATAGTGAGTCCAGCCAGGGAGATAATGGTACATTAACATGGAAAAGATGCTTGAGGTCGGAGGTTTAACGCCAGGTAGAATTTGGAAAGTTGCCAATTTTTTCAGGGACACCCTGAAGGATTTGGGAACATTGTCTACACATAGCATGTTCTTCTTACCCTGAGTGGGTAAGAAGAATGGAAACAGAACAAAAGGAGAAGAAAGAATGTTACTCTTTTCATGTTACTGATGGCTGACTGTGTGCGGGACAATGTACTCCATGGGGGAGATACATGGTCCACCAGACACAGAGCTGTCTTGCTCAAGGGACATTTTCATCCCCCACTACGAACCTCCATCCTACTACAGAGACAGAGAATAACCGGTGATTAATTAAAATCATGTCAAATGTCTGAAGGAAAAACTTAGAGTGCAATGAGAATAAATAACAGGGGAATCTGACCGCTTAGCTGAGGTCAATTATGTCTAACCTTGGAAATGACTACAAAATGCGGTATGGTTTATGCAAGCTCTCTGAAGTGGGGTGGAGGGAAGGTGAAGTGGACAGTGTACCATCTTCATCCTGCCTGCGACACTTACTAGTGAGCTACATTGGAAAGTTATGTAACAGGAAGGTAATTCTGTGTGATTTCAAGGGTTGCCTTTGTGCGAAATAAGACAATGCATTGTTAACAGCACAGTGCTTGGCCCAGCATTTTAAAGCTCAAAAGTGGTAGAACTCAAATCCTTTGATTTTCAGTTGCATTTATGGAGTTTCTACTAAGTCTGTTGCAGAAGCAGTAACCACTGACTAAATGTCCATCACCTTTCAGCCCCTTGTGGAAAAGCACAAGGTCAGTTCCAGCTGCGAGAAGACTGACCGTGTGGCGCTTTGTGTGGATCTGCCACACCTCTTCCCTCTGTGGTAACCAGGTGGCCACATGCTGGGATATCAGAGAATTCTCTCGGGCCCCTGTGGGGCAGAGAATGATTCCCCCTTCCCAAAATTCATTCAGTAAGTAGCTTCAATAATGAGTAAATCTTGTTTGAATAAATCATTCTACAGGGGTGGATTTCATACCTCAGAAAAAGCCAGCATATTGTTTGATAAAAGAATGCCAAACACAAAGGACTTTTCATACATTATTACTTAAAATAAGTTTTAGGAACCTATTGCATTTATACAAAGTAAGATAACTGACTGAAGAAAAAGGATGGTTAAACCCACTTTAAGGAAGATAATAGCAAGTCCTGAGAAATACAATCCTTTGCTTGCTGCTTGCTGTACGTGTGATAACCTCAGATCAAACACAGAAAATGCCGGGAGGGAGGGAGCCCAGTTCATAATTGCTAAGTCATGGAAGAAGCCCAAGTGCTCATCGACCCATGAATGGATCAATAAATTGTGGTATATATATATATGTATATACCATGGAATATTATGCAGCCTTAAAGAAAGATAGAGAACTTGCTTTCATGCT
>CAUYTI010143819.1:0-39321 GCA_963575145.1 Galago senegalensis | reverse complement strand
TGGCATTACAGCTCACAGCAACCTCCAACTCCTGGGCTCAAGCGAGTCTCTTGCCTCTGCCTCCCAAGTAGCTGGGACCACAGGCGCCCGCCACAATGCCCGGCTATGTTTTGGTTGCAGCCGTCATTGTTGTTTGGCGGGTCTGGGCTGGGGATTCGAACCCGCCACCTTAGGTGTACGTGGCTGGCGCCTTAGCCGGTTGAGCTATAGGTACCGAGCCGAGTTACTGTCTTGAAATCAAGTAGGGGAACTCTGTCAATCTGTTCTTCCTTTGAGAAAACTCACTGGTTATCCTAAGTCCTGTGCATTTATTTACACATCAAAAATCTTATCAAATTCTACTATAAAGAAACACTGTGGGAATTTTTATTAGATTATTTTGAATCTATAAATTAATTTTGGGAGAATAGCTCTGATAATAAAATCAAGCCTCTAATCCACAACCACAGCGTATACTTCCATTTATTTTTAAAATTTTTTCTCATTTTTTTTGGCGTAGAGATCGTAAACCCATTTTGTCACATGAATACTAAGTATTTTATGTTTTGGACAGCTACTACAAATGCGATTATTTTTAAATTTTATTTTCAGTTACATACTGCTCTTTTATAAGAATGTAGTTAGCATCTGATTGTGTTCCTTATATTGCTGAAATCTGGTTAAATTCGTGTGCTATACTCCTGGTAGTTTTTTTTTAGATTCTTTGGTATTGTCTATATAAAAAATCATATCATTTGGAAACAATAAGAGGCTTACTTTTTGCTTCCTGAGCTTTATTTTGTTTATTTCATCTAATTGCTTTACAGCGATAGCTGGGACCTATAGTCTGATGAGGAATAGAAGTGGCAAAGTTCACATTCACGCTTTAGGTTTTAATACTTGGGGGGGAAAATTCCATCTTTCATTGCTAATTATGACAGCAAAGATTTGTTATAAGTGGTCTTTATCAGTTTGAAGAACTTATTTGTTCAATATTTCTAGTTTTTAGGTCCTGGCCATCGTAGTAAGGCAATAATGATTTGGGCCAGGTCTGGTTGGATTAATGATTTTCTTTCCTGCAGTATGTTTAGATGACAGAGAGGGGAAGAAAAGGCAGTTGGTCTCGGTCATGGTCCAACTGGTTGCTCTGAAGAAAGAAGGAAAGCTCCTTACTCTTTATACCAAGGAGTCATAGTTTGGGGTGAAATTTCCAGAGCTCCTTTATTTGAATCATTTTCGAACCTTTGTAGTTCTGTGCTACAATAACCCAGTCTATGCTACTACATCATATTTCATTTTTTACCCCAATAAAGGTTGCTTTTTCCCCTACTACTTCTACCCTGCCCTACACCTGTCCTGTATTCAAGTCACTGAAGAGGCTATTCAAAGACAATGGGAAGCAGACTTACAAACTGGGTCCTGTCTTGCACTGGTTTGTCCCATGGATAGTCATCCTCACATATTTCCTGATGGCATGTGCGTGGGCACCTAGCAGCCTTGTGCCTTCTCAGCCTCAGCACCAACAAGGAGGCTCTGCACCAGAGGTGAGGGCTCTTGGCAGGTGTGTGCAAGGTGCTTTGGGTTTGTGGCCTCGTGACATTGTTCAGAAGCCGTGTAAGCTTACTCCTAACAATGGGATGGTTTTAGAAAACATGGCCAAAAGGGCCAGAGATAGGTGAGGCCAAGAAGATTTCAAGGGAAGCCCAGAAGTGTCTGCCATGGCCACCAGATGAACTTCATCACGTGAGATGCCCACGCAGGCTCCAGTTCACTCACAGTTATTTTTGTCGAATGCGACCAGCCAAGACACTTATTCACTGTAGCAGTGGCTCAGTCATGTGAGCTACTATGCACCCTTGTAACTCACCCTGCAAGTTGCCCATCAGTCTGCTACTGACTCAGCTCAGGAAGTTAAATACCCAGGGAAAGACTCTGTGAAAAAGACGTGGGTCATGGAAAGTCATAACCATTTGAAGTTCTTCTGGGTGAGAGCCAAACACCAGCTGTGGATGAAATAAAAGGGCAATAGCAACCCCCCTCCTCACTTTCAGCAGCATACAATATGGACAAAACCTGGCAAATCATTTCTAGTTCCTGCCGCCCTTCTGCTGCTCCCAGTCCTCTGCCCTCTGCCTTCAGTTCTATGGCTGTCCTCTCTATGGCTCCCCTGGGTGCTAACCTTGCTAACGCCACTATCCTGAATGCCACCAAATTCTTAGAAACTTCTTCTATATCGACTTCACACTCTCGGGCCCACTTTGGTAATACCGCCCCATCGTCCTGTCCCCAGCGTGCTCTGTGTAGTCGGTATCAGCTGGCTGTGGAAATTCGTGCTAACAAAGAGCAGCCTATCATTTTCAGGAGTGGATGCGTTTGTTGTTTCATCTGCCACCACAAATAAAGGTACAGATGCTAGGGCAGTCGTATGTGGCCATTCGTGATCAAACGCAAGTGGCATAATGGCTCACGTGAGCGCTGTGCTGTCTTTCCAAGATCTCTCTCAGGACCCTGGATAGCTAATATCCTTGCAGCATATTTTCTTTGAAGAGAATGTTTAAATAGGGTAAATATGGCCATTCTTTTCTTCCCCTAGTGCTGGCAGAACAAATAAGACCCTCCACATTTATCTACCCAATTACTCTTAGGTTAACCAGCTCTGAAGTACGGTGGAAACGCTCCCCCAGAGCTCCATCGTGGGCTGATGGGGAAACCATCCAGCCTTTCTTCAGGACTATTAGAATAATAAACACCAGGCAGTTCAATCAATTGGACATTTTGCCAGGGCCATCACTCAAGCGGACAAGCAATTCAGACCATTCCCCAAGGAAAAGTGGCCTCAATGATCTCTGCTCTTTGCCAAAACCTGGGAGGGAGACAGGTAAGAATCATTCTTCCAAGGATCCAAGGCAGAGCCTGTCGGGCAGGCTCTTGCTGGGCCCACAGTAGGAGAGGCGGGGAGAAGAAAGGGAACAGGTGCAATTCAGGCTCTGGGCATCCTGCTCGTATTCTTGCAAGACAAAGACAGTTGACATAGAGTTCCCATTCTCTGAATGGGAAAACAGTATAAAATCTCACCATTTCAGAGGGAATGTGTTAGAAGTGGGGGACTATGTTTCTTGCAGAGGGGTAGGGGAGGGAGAGGTTTCTGAATATGCAGAAAATGAATAAAGAACATGAATTTTAAACTATTTCTAAGGCAGGTGGTAGATGGAAGCAGAGCAGCAAATGGTTTTCTAACTGAGGTCTGTAGGCACCTGCTTTTCACACCTACATGAGGATGATTTATAAGGACTAGGTCAATTAATTGTTTATAAATAGTACTTCTCAAGTGCCAGAGGGCCTCTGAAAACAATTGTGTCTTTAAAGTGTTTTAAATATCTTTCTGGCACACTGATTTATACCATGAATTATTTAGGAAACCCTTTCTCTGTCGCTAACAGAAAGATCTAATTCCGCCCAGTCCTAATCAGAATTATCAAAATGTTTCCTGCGATGCCGTCTGATGTATTTTATTGCTGGATAACTAGTACTCGACACATTTAGTTGCTGTTATAAAGAAAGAGCTGCTTGCATAGCAATGAATTTTTATTACTGAGAGACAGTAATAAACGAGAAAAAACAACCAAAGGATATAGTATGCTTTGACAGTTTTAATCTTAAAAACTGAGATTCTTTTTTAAATAGTCATTGTATTGTCCTATTTTAGACCAAAGACCAGAATGAGGAGTTCGTGTCTGTTTGTGGGTGTGTGTAGATAAACCGTTTTCCTAGTTATTCTCACAAATAAGAAGGACATTGGCAGTTGTCTATTTTGTTAGTAAGCTAAACTTTATAGAAAGGGTAGTATTGGTACCAAAGATATAAATTTACATTTCTTTTTCTTTCAAATTCAGATTAATATGGGGGTGCATATGATTAGATTACATAGTCAACTTTTTTTTTTTTTTGAGACAAAGTCTCACTATGTCACCCTCAGCAGAGTGCTGTGGCATCACAGCTCACAGCAACTTCAAACTCTTGGGCTTACGTGATTCTCTTGCCTCAGCCTCCTGAGTAGCTGGGACTACAGGAGCCCACCACAATGCCCAGCTATTTTTTGGCAGCAGTTGTCATTGTTGTTTGGCAGGCCTAGGCTGGGTTCGAACCTGCTAGCTCTGGTGTATGTGGCTGGTGCCCTAGCTGCTGAGCTACAGACACCGAGCCCGTAGTTAACTTTTGCAGGTTAACATTTCTTTGATCTAGCTTGATGTGTATATGAACAACCCCCCTCACACACACACAAGGTTTTGCAACATTTAGTTATTGAAATAGATAAAATAAAACAATATAGAGTAGAACCTCTATAAGTTAGCTACCCAAGGGACTGTAACAAGTTGGTCAACATGCAGAGGTGGTCAAAATAAGGAACTAGGCCTACTGTACTAATGAAAATTAGGTCAATTTAAGGAGGTGGTCAGTTATGGAGGTTCTACTCTATTTTTTCCTTTGGAGATGAAAAGTAAGATAATATTCTCATTTTACTGAGGGAAAGGGACTTCAAATGGTTTCATATTGCTGACATGAGTATGGTGTTATTAGATAAGAATTCCAAAAATAAATGGAGAATTTTTCTGAACTTCTCAAGAAGTCAGATGATTATTTTTTCGCTCAGCAGTCATTTATTGAGCGCTGACCATGTATCTGACAGCATTCTAGGCACTGAGGATATATCAGTGATTTTGATTATCATAAGAATCATGTGAATTAGAGAATACTTTGCTAGCTCCATTGTACGCATAAGCAAATGGAGACTCACGTTAACTGATCTGTATAAGTTTACCCAGTTGTTTTCCAGAGAATTAAGAGAGAGAGTCAAGACTCCATCCAGAATTTCTGATTTCACATTTGGTATTTTTCAAATGCATCAGATAGAATGGCTACTTCTTTAGAGAAGTAAAGAGACGCACATTCAATGCTTATTTGTTCTGTAATCTCACCTCAAGCCTGTGGTGGGTTTTGCACTTGGGCACAGGAGTTTTTGCATTTTTGTGTATTTCACTGTCTCCCTCAAACTATCCCAACCCTGCCACTTGGCTGTTCCACAATTTCAAAAATGTCTCAGCTAGTCAAGTCTTTCCATCCAGACTACATTTTTTTTTTTTTAACCATAATTCTCCCTTTGGGAAATGAGTACTTACCCATATGGAAATGACTTCACTTCTAAGTAATTCAAAAGAAATATCTCTAGCACTAAAATGTCAGCAGGAATTCAATGTATCAGAACTTGAGGGTCCTCCGTTGGTGACATTGTCCTCCCGTGTTCAAAGGGACTTAAAATAATATCTGAAGAGAATCTTTTGAGGAGACAACCTTGGGTGCTTGTATTTTAAAGCTCGTATTTTCACAGTAACGCTGACATTATGAAAACCAGATGGAAGTTTCACTTTATTGCTTAGGGCTGTTATTTGAAGCTATCCCAGATTTAATATGTCTGGAATCTACTTCATCTCCCCAGCTTTATGGTTTCCAAACTCTAAACCTTAGCATTTATTCAGGTGACAGGTAACATTACTCTTGCTAAGAACTTGATCCCATTCTCAAGGGTTGTTGCAACCAAGATGTGTTAAATATTGCGTTTGGGGAACTTCTGAGTTTTCTTGGATTCTGATCCATGGATTAACAAAAAAAAAAAAACCTAAAAATCTGATACGAACATATTTACAGCCGTCAGTACAACTATTTCAAAATGGGGACATGTTAGGAAAGAAACTACGAGTTTTGTTTAGAAAAAAAAATGTGTAGAGAAAAATTATCTTGGCCCCCCTGAAACATTTTCTGTGTTTACTTTTCATCTCCCTATGAAACTCAGTAGCAGGCCCCCTGGGTTCCCTGAAATGGTCCCCAAGGGTGACAGAGTAGAACAGTCTCCACTTGATTACAGTGTGTTCTTTTTATGTTAAATGGCTGCCAATGCCACTGAGCATTGTGCTTGTGTTATGGACGCAGCTAGATCCAAAGCTAAAATTCTGGGTCCCTGGGCAGCCAGTCATTTCATCCTAAAGCCAGGCAGCTAAACAATAAGGAATACAGTGTCGGGGCTTGATCCTCTTTAAATGAAAGACCTGGTTGTTTACTCCACAATGGAACACACAGCAAGAGTCTAACACTCTTTTCTTAACCAAATCCCTCCCTCTTAACTGTCCCCACTGTGGAAGAAAAACAGCCAAAGGTGAATTTTTATTTCTAGGAGAGGGGTCTCGAAATAATTTTGAAATTTATTCTTAAGCTTTGATGGAATTAAAAAAGAGAGAAACTGGGTGAAGGGCACCACAACGAATGTATTTATCTGCATTTTTATATATTTTAATATCTTGTGGCACATATTAACTGCAAAGAGTTCTGTATCTCCATGGCTTTCTTTTTCTAGGCATGAGTGGATAAGTCCACTTGGCAGTGAAGGTATTCTCAGCGTCTGTCACTAGGTGAAACAAACAGCTCAGAGGGCTTAATAGCAGCACTTCACTATAGCAAATCATTTATCCAGCTTGAAGAATCAGAAGGTAACAAGACAGAATTTTTGAAACACAGAGGTAAAGCACCCAACCTAATCTAGGAGCAGATACCACCTTTGCCTTTATTTGTACGTTTTTTCCTTCCAATGTCTAATCAGAAAGGTCCTCTTAATGTGATGCTTTGTCATATTGAATCCTAACGTTTGGCAGAGCCCTAAAGTTTGGAATTATGTCACTGTCAGATGGTATGTATAAATCTGAAAGTCACAAAATTGGGTATGCAAATGCAATTATATTTACTTTATATATAAAAGTTGTATAGTGGTTAGGAACATGCACTAGTTCTACGCTCTGCCACTTAAATGGCTGTGGAACCTTAGCAAGTCACACCAGCCTCCGGTGCCTCAGTTTCTCTGCTTGCAATGTGGGGATGAAAATAGTAACTAAATCATAAAGGTATTGTGAGTATGATACGTGCTCCCCTGTGTGAGGGACTTAGAGCAGTATGATGTCACATCCGTGTCTGCTCTTGTAATGGAGGCTGTGATCATGGTTACTTTTTGTTTTCAGTTGAATTGTCGAATTTTGAAAAAAGTCAATTTTTTCCTGACTTCACATTGCATGGCTTGCATTAAAATTATTCTTCATTTAGTGCCTCCCTCCTGATTATCATATTTATTTCTTTGTTCTTTTCCTCTTCACTGGTTTTAAGACTTCCAGGTAGACAGGGGAGTGGGAAGGCTTAAGAAATTGGTGGAGAAATGTTGTTGAGAAAGCAGCCAAAAGCTGCTTTAAAAAAAAAAAAAAAACCCGTCCCTTCTGGTCATTTCTGAAGTTTCTGTCAAAATGAAAGTTGCTGTGCTGATCATTGGTGTCCTAGGATGCAAGTGGACAGCTCCCTGGTGCTGATGGGCCTCTGAGATGGAGTCTGGATTCCCACCACCAAGGAGGAGCAGGCATGCCACGTGCTCCCTCAGCAGACATCTGTATCCTCACAATGAAACATCTGGCTCCTTCCTACTCTTCCCTTCCTCTTCTCCTCCATCCTAGCAATCTTTTGCTCTCCCCTCCAAGCTTGTAGGAGATTATGAACATTACCCCGTAACACTTGGGGGCTGCAGGAAATTCAAAACAGTAAATGGGTACACTCTGCTTCTAAGTCTCTCGTAACTACTTCTTCCTAACAACTACAAGAGCTATTGGGCATAACTTATTCACTCCTAGAAATGATCAAGGGAGCCCAGTTTTTTTTCCCATTCTCTTAACTCCTTCACCTTCAAAGAAAGGCTTTTATTAGCAATCCACCCTCATCTCCCACCTCAGTCCTGAGTGGGTAAGTTTGAGGGAAGGCCACAAAACAGGCCTTTGCAAAACTTTTCAAATCCCTCCAGTCTAAATTCATTCCTTTCTCTCACCTGGAGAATTCTTCTAGTGTCTAGGAAGTTGGTAGAGGGGATAGAGCAAGCAATAATTTGTTTTATCTTCTTAATCTTTTCTCTCACACGTACCTTAAACTGTAGCTCTTAAACTGAGAAATCTATGGCTTAGCATCTTTATTTTCCACCCGTGATGTGACACTTTCTTCCAAGCTGGAACATCAGCCTGTGTAGTGTCGCTGCCATGCTGGCAGTTGGAGGGGAAAAGTACCACACTGGGCAGTGAATCAGAGTTTATTCTGCCAAAAAAGAATGGATACAATCAACGCGTAGTAAAGTTGGAAAAGGGGATTTGTGTACTTTCCCCCCCATCACTCTAATATCTATAACAAATGTCTCCAGAGGTAGCTATCTTAAACATAATTCAAAGATCTATATAAGTTTTTCCCAACTTTACAATCTTGGTATAGATATTCATCATATAGACAGAACATCATTTAAAAATAAGAACACCAACAAAAAGGATCATGGTGGCAAGGTTTTGAGCATCAACAGTAGATTAGGTTGGGTACTTTACCTCTGTGTTTCATTTATTTCCAAACATAAATATGTACAAAGCTGCACTGGGTGTCAGCCAGTGTTCTAAGAGCTGGAGGGAGGGAGGTTAAGGAGATGAACAATGAGGACGTTTGTAAACAAAATAATTTCTGCTACCGATGGATGACTAAAGCAAAGGACCTAGAGGAATAAGACTGATGGGAGGGTGAGTTTAGGTTGGGTGGTAAGCGAAGACCTGTCTGAAGAGATGGCTTTGAGAAGCTGCTGAATGATGTAAGGGAAACCGCTTATGACAATCTAGAGAAAGGACATCCTAGCAGGAGGGACGCTATCTCACTCAGGTAGCACCATGCCACATGCTCAGGCATCCACATACCCATGTGTTTAATTAGCTTGCTCACTTTTATGCCCCCTTGGGGTCACTTTTGATTCTTTTCTTTGTCTTTGCAGCTCTAAATATGGGCAGTAATATTTCTGTTTTATTGATGACAAAAGCTTAATAGTATTAGATAATTTGTACAAATGTACACAGTGAATGTGTCGAAAAGCCAGAATTTGCACAAAGTTGTGCTTGACTCCAGAGCTCTTTAAAGTAACACACGCTGCCTCTCTCTAGGAAAGCAAAATTCTTCACCCTTAGCTGATACAGAAATCATTTCCTCTGCCTCCCCTTTGCTCAGAACAGAACCATTTCCTGTAGATTATTCTACATTAGGGATAAATATTTTATTTACTTGCTTCCTTTATTCAGAATTCCTGTGTATAAAGGGCTGTTGGAAGATGCAAGTTATTGGAAGGACGGAAGGCAGGAATGCCTCTTGGAAGTCAACAATTATTTTGACTTTCTTTCTGTAAACCAGTCCCACATTTTGAGTATCTTGAGCAGGTCTGCAAAGGAAGTGAGGTTTAAGTTAATTTTCTCCTGGCAGGTGGTATCTGTGATAAATTGAAGAACTCCACAAAGCCATCCACATACCCAGGTGTTTAATAGCTTGCTCACTTTTATGCCCCATCGGGGTCACTTTCAAGTCTTTTCTTTTTTTCCTCCTCTTCCATCTAGAGTAACATGGAGTCTTAACAAGACTTGGAAGCAATTTTGATATCAAAAACTAGGAGACAGCTCTACTTTTAATAAGCTCTAATATCAGGGTATAGTAGCACCCTTGATGCTATGGCCGGAAATGACAGTTTTATTATCCTTTCCTTTGAAACTGATAAATTGGTTCAGGCAAAGGGCAGCCTTTTTAGCTGCCACTGGGAGGGAAAACAAGCAAGGAAGAAGAACTGACTATACCACTGGAGTTATTTAAAGCTCTGTAGAAAATTCTAATGGACAGGAAACTTCATATGGTGTTGTTCACTGAGTGCCGAGTCTTAAATGTTTGCCAGATGCAAAGGCTTGTATTAGTCTGTGTGTTTATGACAGACACTTAGAACAGACAGGGAGGAAGAGGGAAGAGAGAAGAGATGGAGACAGAGAGGGACAGAGATATGAAGACAGATTATTTAGGTTTGGACCCACTTCTGAATTTGTCAATTGAAGGGTCTCACTAACTTGGACAAATCAAACATTACCATCATATAGTAAGCTGTGACCACTATTTATGATAGTAATAGCCATAATTAAGATCCCCAGTTTAAAAAAAAACATTTAATAGCATTTAAAAATTCTCATACTACTTTTGAATACTATTAGATTTTATTACTTATTTTATTTAAAAAAAATTCCAGCTTTATTGAGGTATAACTGGAAAATAAAAATAAAAATTTTACATATTTAAAGTATACAATGTGATGTCTGCTTATACATACATGTATATATACACACAT
This sequence comes from Galago senegalensis, assembly GCA_963575145.1. Lineage (NCBI taxonomy): Eukaryota > Metazoa > Chordata > Mammalia > Primates > Galagidae > Galago > Galago senegalensis. Next base: position 29,087 of record CAUYTI010143819.1, on the reverse strand, counting down.
AGTAAAATGATCCCCACAATCAAGCCATTTATATATCACCTCACATTATTACTTTTTTTGGTGTGTTGAGAAAGTTTAAGATCTCCTCTCAACAATTGTCAGATATACAATAAGTATTGCTAACTATAGTTACCATACTGTGCATTATATTTTCAGAAATTACATAATAGAAACTTTGTACCTTTCCAAAACTTCTACCTGCCCCTCCCCCCACACTCATCCTCTGGCAACCACCATCTTACTGTCTGATTTAATGAGTTTGACTTTTATAGATTGCACATTAAATGAGATCATACAGCATCATATACTACCACTGAGAGAGGTTAATTCCTGGGGTGCAAGGGGCCTGTATCGTACTCAAATCAATAAAAAGGACACACCAAACTAGTAGAATGAAAGATAAGAATTACACTATCCTCTTAATAATTAAACTATTGTCTTAATAATTATACTATCATCTTAATACACTCAAAAAAATCATTTAACAAATTTCAAAATCTATTCTTGGTAATAACTTTCAACAATTTAGGCACAGAAAAAATTCACCTGAACATAATAAAGGCCACACATAACAAACCCACATCTAATGTCATATTCAGCAGTGAAAACCGAAGCTTTTACTTTAAGATTAGAAACAAAGAAAAAAAAATCATTTTGTCATAAGGACAATTGCACTAGACTATTGATTGCAGCTCAATTTATAATTGCCAAATTGTGGAAATGACATAAATGCCCACCAACTCAAGAATGGATTAATAAGCTGTGATATATGTATAGTGGAATATATATGTATATATGGAATACTATGGATATATGTATATATGGAATACTATTCAGCCACTAAAAAGATGGTGACTTTACATCTTTTGTATTAACCTGGATGGAGTTGAAACACATTCTTCTTAGTAAGTCATCATAAGAATGGAGAAGGAAGAATCTAATGTACTCAATTCTGATATGAGGATAATTGATACTAGTACCTGGCAGGGGGTGAGGGGATAGGGGACGAGAGAGAGGAAGGAGGGAGGAGGTGGGGAATCACTGTGCGTGACACACATCTTGGCTGTGGGACACAATTATAATAGAGACTTTACCTAACAAATGCAAGCAGTGTAATTTGGTTCTTTGTACCATCAATGATTCCCCAACAATTAAAAAAAAAAGGATTAGGAACACGACAGAAATGCCCATCTTGATCATAGTATTCAACATAATACTGGAAATCCTAGTCATAGTAATGAGACAAGAAAGAGAAATAAAAGACATCCAAATAAGAACAATAGAAGTAAAATTGTCTCCAAAGATGACATGATCTTATACTAAAAGACTCTACAAGAATACATTAAAACAATGTTTAGAACAAATAAAGTTCAGTAAAGTTGCAAGATACAAAATTAACATATGAAAATCAGTTACTTTTCTATCCACTAGCAACAAACCATCTAAAAAAGAAATTGACAACCCATTTATGATAGCATCAAAAGAATAAATTACATAAGAATAAATTTAACCAACAAGGTGAAAGATTTGTACATTGAAAACTATAACACATTGATGAAAGAAATTAAGGGCACAAATAATGAAAAGATATCCTGTGTGGATAAAAGAATTGTATTAAAAGAATTAATATTGTATTTGTTCATACTATTCAAAATGATCTATAGATTCAATATAATGCCAATCAAAATTCCAATAGTATTTTTTATAGAAATAGGAAAAAAATCCTAAAATTCACACGGAACAGCAGAAAATTGCCAACAGCCAAAGCAACCTCAGATGGGGGGAGCAAATGTAGGGACATCACACTACCTGATTTGAAAATATACCACAAACCTATAGTAATCAGAAAAACATGGTACTGGCATAAAACAGACATATAAATCAGCGAAACAGAATAAACAGCCCATAAATAAATCCACACAGTTATGTTTAGTTGCTCTTCAACAAAGTTACCAAGCACATGCAATGGGGAAAGAATAGTGCCTTCAGAAATGGTCTCGAGAAAACAAGATATCCACACAGATATCCAGATGGCAGAAGAATAAATCTGGACCCTATGCTACACCAAATATAAAAATCAACTCAAATTAAATGTAAGGTCTGAAATTGTAAAACTATTAGAAGAAAACAGAGAGGAAAGCATCTTGCCATTCATTTGGGCAATTCATTTTTGGATATGACCAAAAAAGCATAAGCAACAAAAGGAAAAGTAGACAAATGGGACTTCATCTTACTAAAAAACTTCTTAACAGGAAAGGAACTATCAGCAGAGTGAAGAGATAATCTATAGAATAGGAGACTAAGTTTACAAACCATGCAGCAAAATCCATACAACTCAATGACAAGAAAACGACCTAACAAAAAATAGACATTTCTCAAAAGAAGACATACAATGGCTAATTGGTATATTTAAAAAATGTACAACCTAACTACTTATCAGGGAAATGTGTGCAATGAGATATCACTTTACACTTCTTAGAATGACTACTATCAAAAAGACAAAAGATAACAAGTGTTGGGGAGGATGTGGAGCAAATAGAACCCTTGCACATTGTCAGTGGAGTGTAAATTGTTACAACCATAATGGAGAAAGGATAGAGACTCCTCAAAAAGTCAAAAATAAAACTGTCATATGATGCAAGCAATCTCACTCTGGGTATTTATTCAAGAAATGAAATCAGTACCTGACCTCCAACAGATATCTACACTCCCACTTTTATTGTATCATTATTCCCAGTGGCCAAGATGTGGAAATAACCCAAGTGTCCATCAATGGATAAATGGATAAAAAAAATGTGATGTTAGGTGATGATGTGATGTGTATGTGTGTGTGTGAGTAATAGCATATTTTTCAGCTTATTCAGCCTTAAAAACAAGGAGGGAAATTTTCTCATTTCTGACAGCATGGATGAACCTGGATGATATCATGTTCGGTGGAATAAAATCAGGTGCAGACATACAAAGACCGTCACACTATTTACTAATATAGAGTAATTTCCTCTAAGAATATCAATGGACAAGTTATTATTTGTATTTTCCCAAATTGTCCAGAACTTTTTAATTGCAAGCTTGAGAAGTCCATCTCAGATATATTTTGAAGATAAAAAGAATTTTTCAATTTCCTAGGGAGAGCCTATGTTGGAGATGTAGATCTACGTTGTGGTCTTGTGTGCACTGGCCCGTTGCAACTCAGGGAAGATCATTTGTATCTTTTACTTAGTCTCTCAAATCTTGATTTCAAAATCAGAGAATTATTTGTGAAAAACTCTTCTCTACGTGGGAAATCACATAGTTCTAGGGGCTTACATTTCTGAGCATAACATATTTTTCACACAATAATACTATTCTGGAGGACAGAGAAGCAGTGTGCTGGGTTTTTTTTTCCCTTTTCTAAAAATGGTTTACTTAATTCTAACATAAAATTATCTAGTTTATTCAGTCATAGGAAGAAAGCTGAAGTGTACAGATATAAAATTACAAAGATGGGAAGATGCTAGTTCAAGATCCAGAGTTAGATTTTAGTTTTCTCTTTTTCTTTTTTATTTTGGTTCTCTTTAACCACTTAATGATTTTCTCACTATACCAAAGTGTAAGCAACAGTTGACTGCAGAGTTTACATTTTTTAAGAGCCAGAGAACAAGAAAAACATTGTGGAATGCTCAGTATGTCGATAAGGAAGCCACGTATTCCACCCCACACCAGCGGCACCTTCACAATAAATCAGGTCTCCACTTGTAACATTAGCACTGTTTCACTTGACAATTTCACTTAATGCTTGACTAAGTCTGAGTTGCTTGGTAGTAAAAGCACTGAGTATGATGAGCTATACTGTCAAGAACTCAGGTGTAAAGTCTCCATCTTTTATGGCTGAATAGTAGTCCATGTATACTGCAATTTGCTGATCCCTTCCTGGGTTGACGTTACAACTTTTATGTTTACCTGGATGGAGCTGAAATACATTTTCATAGTAAAGTATCACAAGAATGGAAAAATAAACATCCAGAGTACTCAATACTAATATGAAACCAATGTATAAACAATTACATCTCATATGAACAATAAAATACAAATATAATCTAGTATGGGGAGAGGGGCAGGAGGGGAGCATGACTGGCAGAAGGAGAGAGGGCATTTGTCAGATCTCACCTCATGGGCACAATGCATGGGTGAATACCATGCCTTCTGGGTGGGGGGGTTCTTGTACAACTAGAACTTTACCTTGCAAGTGAGAACAATGTAATCTAAAAATTTTTACCCTCATATTAATTTTAAATAAAAATAAAGAAATAAATACATGAAATAATTCAGGTGGAATTTTGTCGGTATTGGAACTTAGGTCATCTCAGCAATCCTGTAGTCTCTTCACACCCATGGAAGCCCCAGCATTGCTCAAACTATGAAGGCTCTCTCCTAACACCAGGAGAATCAGACCTGGTAGGAGGCTAAATCTGGTCAACACATCTTTTAATAGAACCCTGAACTTGCTTTCATATTTATAAAATTAAAAATAATGCAACTATATTATAAGGAGTAAATGAGACAAGTTAGCTATACTCAACACAGAACATGGCATATTAATGCAGTTGAAAATGGCAATTGACCTTGTCTCTCATACTATTAATGTCATACAGTTCTTACATCAATTGGTAAGTAAGTCTACACACAGCGCTGCTCATATTGAACTGCGTCATGATTTCTTAATGTGGTAAATAAAGACAAATTCTTCCTCCCATCCAGACTTACAGGTTCCTAGTCATTTTCCCAAAGCTGATGAAGTTATGTCAAGGAGAACAAAGTTCTGCATCAACTATGTGAAATGCCCTGTTGTCATTTTTAGTAGGTATTAATTATATGCTGGTAGATGTTTTGACATACAATTATGAAAAAATGAAAAATGATAAACCTTGAAGCCTGATACACGTGAGTTGGACTCTCTCTGCTTCATGATGCTCAGTGGTCTTGGGAGAATTAGTTTACTTTCTTGAACTTTCTTTACTCCAAAAGTCCCTGCAGTTTCACTACCAAAGCCATGTCAGCCATATGACCCAGCAAACCCGCTATCTGGTATCTACACAAAGGAAAGAAGTTATTATATTAAAACATATCTGCACTCTTATGTTTACTGCACCACTATTCACATTAAAATGGCCAAGCTTTGGAATCAACCTAAGCATCAGTCTACGGATGTATGGATAAAGAAATTGTGGTACATATACAGAAAGGTACTATTATATAGCTATAAAAAGTGAAATACTGCCATTTGCAACAACATTCTTGCACATTCTCACTCACATACAGTAGCTAAATATTAAAAACAATTGATCTCATGGAGACAGAAAGAAGAATGATGGTTATCAGAAGACAGAAGGGTAGTGCAGGTGGGTAGATACAGTGGGCATAGTTAATGGGTGGAAAGCGTAGTCACATAGTGAGAATGAGTAACGTTTGATAGCACATCAAAGTGACTATAATTGACAAGAAACTAGGGTATACTTCAAAATAATTAGAAAGACTAGCGTAGGAATGTTCCTAACACAAATAAATGATAAATACTGGGATGGTGGGTGCAGCAAGTGCCCTGATTTGACTAATTCACATTGTATGACTGAATCAAAACATCACACATACCTTATAAAGATATACAACTATCATGTACCCATAATAGTTAAAAATAAAACATTTCTTAAATGTCAAAAATAAAAATAAATAAATATCTTCCTTTCACTAAATCATACAATACTGGGAGTATTTTTATCATTCAGCAATGCAAATGTGTTGGAAATCCTAGTATTTTTGTTTGTTTTCTTTTTAATCACAATTGTCAATAATGGTGATGGACTTGTGGCAGTCTATGGACATAACTCTGTTTAATTTAGTAAATTTGGATTCTGGCTGACTGGTTACATTATGTAAACTGCTGCGTCTGTAGCAGCATTGCAGGGAAGACCAAGTTGTGCCAAACACTATGTGTTCCAATCTGTAAATATTTGACGCTTTGGCCATGAAGGTTGACACAGCATTGCAATCAATTAAACAAACAAGCTACAAGGGTACTATTGACTGGGAGCACGATGCTTTAGCAAATGTGGGTATTGGAGTGCATATGTACAAAAAATCCATCTTGTCCTTTTTACAGCCATTTATGTATTCAAAATAAGAGTTCAATACAGTCTGCATAGGACACTACCATGTTCTATAGGCCAGATAGATTCTTATTCTAAAGGACTCTACCACAGAATTGCAGTTGACATTTTCTCTTACATCGTGTGTTAGTTCCTTTGTTTATTTTAATGATTAGTCTGTCCCCTCTTGAAGCTTGTCTTGTTTCTTTTCTCACATTGTTTTTTTTTTCCCTATATGTATACATTGATTTTTCTCCAGCCAAAGGCACTGAACTCAACTCACTTTTTCATTTTTTCTGTCCTAACTGCTTCTGTGGACATGACCACGTCACCAGTAATGTCAGTCAGGGTTGGAATTGGAACTTACCTGGATAAATGAGATCATGTCCTACCCTCTCCACTCTGCAGAAGGTGGTGTAGAAGAAAGAGATCCTCTAAAATAGAGTCTTGACCATGTAATCAGATAATTTTGAAAAATTCTTATGAAGATTTACATTTTGATCACAATTCACTGCCATGTGTCCTTCAAAATATTATTATCTGAAAGTCAACTCAAGGGGAGTTGCTAATGATATAGTTTTTATTCAAAATGTATCCGGTGTTTTATATTCTGGAAATGCACTTGATCCTGTCTCATTTTGACCAGTAGAATGTGGTAAAAGTGATACTGCATGATTTTGAGAATATACTGTAAAAAATACTACAGCTTCTATCTGGATTTTTGAACACTCACTTTTAGGAAGGTCCTGTAGGAAACCACCATGGTATTAAACTTCCACATAGAGATATTTTATATATGGTTCTGGTCCACTTCATTAGTTTAGCTGGCAGCCAGGAGTTAGCATCAACTAACATCCAAGGAAGTGAGCCATCATAGACGTCCAGCTCAGTGAAGTCTCCAGATGATATGTGACCACCACCATAAAGGATCTCAACAGAGAACCACCATTTGATCTCAGTCAACAAAATAAACAATAAAAGACATAAATAAATTTTTAAGCTACTATGTTGTATATGATAAAATATAACTCAAATGAATATTTTAATTCATTCTTGAATTTGATTGTATAAAATCTCTGCTAAGGGGGTTATATTTGACCTAAATGTTTTAAAACATAAAGAGCAGCTCACTTATTCACATTTTCTTTTCATTTTATTCCCTACACTGAAGTTACTCTTTTTAAAAAAAATTTCAGACTAATATGAGGGCACAAATGATTAATTTACATTGTTTGCATTTATAAGGTGAAGTCAGAGTTGTAGTTGAGCCCTTCGCCCAGGATGTGTACCATGTATGCCTACATTGTACCCATTGGGTGAGAACACATCAACTTCCCACCCTTCTCCCTTTCTTTGTCTCCCCTCTCTCTCCTTCCCCTTCCCCCTATTTGGGTTTTAATTGTTTTTCTCTCATGTGAGCATGTAATTGTTCATCTGCTAGTTTCATATTAGTTTGTATACACTGGATAGTTGATTTTCCATTCTTGTGATAGTTTACTAAGATGGGCCTCAAATGAACTCTTATGATACACCCACAACTAACGTAGATCTTCTGAGGTCATTCGTGACTTACTAATTGTCAATCACTGCCTAAGAAAAAAATCTTATTATCTATCTATAATACTTGTGACCTCTCTATGGTATTTCTCTATGCCATCAGTTCTGATGCTCTATCTCTTCTTGATTTCACTTACTATTTTTTCATACTTGTCTTCATCAACCTAGGAGGAAGATGAATGATGACACCTCCTCTCACATGAAAGAATATTCCTGTGCCTAGATTATGAGAATAAGAAGAGTAAACAAAGAAATCTAGACAGGGAAGAAATCTCTACAGAAAGGCTAAAGGATGATGGGAATTTTAATGTTTTTTATTGATTCACTATATCTGGCCTGACCCTATACTCTTGGCCAATCTGAAGTTCTTTTAAGCTTGAGAGTACAGAATGAGAGAAGGGGATTGGCCAAAAGAAAGATATCTTGCTTTTTTGTTTGTTTGCTTGTTTTGTGTGGGTGGTTTTTTTGAAATTAGATGTTGGGCAGTGCCTGTGGATCAAGGAGTAGGGTGCCAGCCCCATATACCAGAGGCAGTGGGTTCAAACCTGGCCCCACCCAAAAACTGCAACAACAACAAAAAAATAGAAATTAGATGTAAAGATAGCATTTTCTTAAAACACAAACTATTTTATATCCCAAGTGTTTATTTGACTATCTTCTTCCAAGTTATGATATGAGCTCCTAGTGTATCTGTAGTAAATGTTTGAACAATAGTTTTCCACAAGGCAAAACATTCTTATGAAATTTTGAAGCAATGTGAGTAGAGCACACTGTCATCATCTCTGCTGGAAAAAAATAGCATGTTATCACTCATTCATGCCATAAGTTAGGAAGAGAGCAATGGACTTGCATCAGGAGGTGGGTAGATTCTGTTTCCACCTCTCAGTGTGATCATATCTATTAGGATCCTTCCTGTTCTGTCTTCCCCTGCCCTTTAGCCTCCTTCCTTTCCTCTCTCTTCTCCTTTTTCTCTCTTTCTCTCTGCACTGCTTTCCTTATCTTCTTTGTTCTTTAAAGATGTGAAGTAAGAAAAATATCAGGCAATTTTGCTTTGATATTGAGTTTTCATAAGCAGGGACACACCCTGAGTACAAATTTGTGGATGAACAGTGCAAAAGCTGAGATAATAAAATCATACCCTTCTGTAATACAGAACACTGTGAAGATGAACAATTCTTACGTTTGAGTATCTGTCAGCTTCATGGCTTTTGGGTCAAATGCACATCTAGAGACACTTTGTCACTGTGTAGCTGCTGTCTCTAAGATGTCTTCAGTCCCTGATCCATCTCAGTAGTAGTTATAGAGATGGCTCTTTCAGAGACTGGGAACACATGGTTCTCTTCCCTGGAATTCTAATGTTAAGAAAAGAAAATTTTGGTAGAAGTAGTAAGAACATTGGAATTAAGAGCTCTCAGTCCTTGTTCTAACATTTACTAGCTACTGGATCTTGCTGAAGTAAAATGACTTAAGTGAATTTTGATCTATTTATTCCTAAAATAGGAAAATTAACATAAATAAGAAATCTATGTTAAATATTAAATGGCACCAACAATTTTCAAGAAGCAGATATTTCTGATGAGGCTTATTATATAGAGAGCAAAAAACTTGTTCACATGACAAGAAGGAATTGACTATGTTGATACCGAGTATTTTTTGCTGAGTTACATTTGTTGGAGAAAATATACCTTGGCAGTGCCCCTCCTCTCCTCCCACCTCTCCAAGGTGACCATAGTGTATTCCGTATGTAGCACTTTTTTGAGAAAGAGTTCACAAATTTAATTGCCAGACCTTGTATATACATATATCATGTACCCAGGGATGTGGGAATAAAGTCTTTAAATGAAAACGTTCACAAATAAACACTTGCACACAAGTGCAAGGACAGATACAAAGTCTGTTCTTATCTCTTTGCTCTCAGGCTGTCTGCCTATTTTGGGAGCTATCATTGAATCTGCAACACAAAATCTATTTCTTAGATATCTTAGTTCCTCTGTTCACATATAAGAATGAGCCTTTAATCTTCCTCCTACCTAGAATTTTATTTAGTTCTGGGATCACAACTTAGAGAATATGTGACAAAGGAACCTGATCTCCTTCTTTAAATATGGCCCCTCCACCTGCATATACAGTCACCTTTCTTGGTATAGGTCCAGTACTTAACAATCCAGAGAGTAAGTATTATGTGTCTAGTGTAAGGCGCAGGCAGAGATTCTAACAAGTGACAAGTCCTGCTTCACAGTTCACGGGGTGGCTGTGAGCAGTGAGTACAACAGCTAAGTTTTAAATTTAGTGAACTATAAAGCAATATAAGAAGTTACATTAAATTTGAAAGAAGAAAATTTTCATTTGCATGAAAGTGACTTTTAGATGGGGGAGAAATTTCACTCAGGAGCTGGATTATGTGTGTCTATTCATCCTCAGGCACCTCTTCATATTCAGGCTCTGACTTGTTCACTTTGCTCTCTGATTTGACTACTTTTATTTCTTACTAATACCTACCCCTGAGAGGCATTCAATGTATTTAACAATACACAGTATGGAGGCAGTGATCAGTCAGGACCAGCACCCCTGGGAAGATCTGCTCGAGGCACATGCCAAAGGCAAGCCAGCTTCATCAGTGGACAAAGGAGTCCCATTTGATTCTGATTCATTCATTATCAAATAATATCATCTAATCAAAGGATATGTTTGCAGTATTAGCCAATGTGATAGTCTGAGGGTATCATATGCCAAGTTTTGTGTTTGGGCGTTTGAGGAATGGGAGAGGGGGAAAACACAATCAGTGTCTGAATGAGGGAAAGCAGTGACTCTGCTCTTCAGCAATTTTTTTTTTTTACTCATTCATCATGACCCAATGCCATCACAACGTCCTTATGAGGCATGGTGAGTTATTCTGGTTTCATATAAAAGAAATGCTGCACACAGGTTTAGTACCTGTAATCCTTGGAGGGAAACATAGGAAGATCACTGGAGGCCAGGGGTTCAAGATTAACCTGAGCAACACAGCTCGCATCTCCATGAAAAACAGAAAATTAGGTATGGTGGTACATACCAACAGTAGCAGCTACTCGGGAGGCTGAGGCAGGAAGATCTCTTGAGACCAGGAATTTGAAGTTGTAATGAGCTATGATGACATCACTGAGCTTCCTCCTGGGTGACAGAGCAAGCTGCTGTCTCAAAAATAATAATGATAGTAATTAATTAAATAAAAAAGAAAAAAAGAAAGAAATAACTGCTGGACATTTAGAAGTTAAGAGTTTACTTATATTTGTAATCCCTAGGCCCAAAAATATCTGAAGATCTATAACTGATCTCGATGTTAACACATGCTTTTTTTTTTATAAAAACATTTTTAATTGATAAATAATGCCTGCATATATGTAGCATTTATAGGGTACAAGGTGAAGTTTTGATACATGTTTACCTTGTGGAATGATTAATTCAGGCTAATTAACATATCCTTGGGGTGTGGGTGAATATAATAAATTGGTATCCAACTGGCTTATAGTGTTTTTTTTAACTTTAGGGAAAGAAAGCAAAGTGACTTCACATCCCAGGGTTTCCTGAAATTACTTTGCAGACTATGATTTATGTGTAGCCAAATTGATGACAGGAAGGAGGTTTAGGGGGTGAAGTAAAGCACAGATTTCATTTTTGCTGCTCCTGAGTTTCTGCCCGTGAGCTGCTCAGGTGACCTGCATTAGTGACAGCAGTGGTGCTGACATTGCCCTGGTCACTAGTCTCATAGGTGTCTCAAGGGCAGGTGAAATATATGATATCTGCACATGTGGCTCCCAGAAAGTACTGCATGGTTCATTTGTTTTCTGATGAGTTTTGTGGTTGTTGATACTCCCCAGTCAGAGCTTTCCCTATCCTCTTAGGGAAAAGTGTGAAGCTGCCAAGTGTTTCCTTTAAGTGAAAAAGTCAACATTCTCCACTTAATGAGAAGAAAAATATAATAGCGTCCTCATCTTTGCAGTGGTGGTGTGAATTGGTGGCCAGGATCTGTGTGTGTCTTTTGATGTCAGTCGAAAACTTTTGGTCACAATCTTTTTTCAACCCTGCCAACAATTCTAGAAGCAACTTTATACATTTTAAGAAAACATGCATTGCTCAAACTAGTTAGAGTGGACCCTGATTCATACTATATAGCAGTCTCCTCCTGTTTCACTTTCCAGTTTCAATAGGTGTTGATTGGACACTGAAAATATTACATGCAAAATTATAGAAATAATTGGGGAGAGGGGTAAGATGGCCGACAGGTACCAGCCTCTGACAGAAGCTCCCATTCAAAGGGAAGGATCAAGTACAGAAAATACTCAACAAAATTGAATACTAGGACCCCAGATGAGAAAGAAGAGTGATATCTGCAGGACACCTCTGCTGAGGCAAGTTGCAACTCCTAGAAAGCAATCTACAGGTACATAATACATTCCAAAAGAAAGTGTCCATTCCCTTCCCCCAGGAAAGTTGTGTTTTTCTCTTTGCTTTCTCCTCGTCTGCTCCTGTAAGTTTCCAACAAGTGAGCGGTGAACTGAGGACTTATTATCTCACCACACGTGTGAGATAGGAAGTGGGGTCTACTCCCTAGAGAAAACCCTGCTGAGACTCCGAACACCCACTCGCCTGGCAGAAAAAACTAACTAACGTTTTCACTGTCATTTTGAATTTCCAGTCCACCCCTCCCCCCTTGCCTGCAGAGACACTGAGAGGAGGCGCAAGAGCAGCATCCACCCACCACTGTGCGACCAAGCACCCTGTTCTGACCCTGCAGCCAGAGAACTGCTTGACACAGAGGCTATTCTTCATGAAATTATGCAAGAAAACTTTCCAGATATGCCAAGAGATTCTGAAATTCAGATAGCAGACAGTTTCAGAACCCCAGCACAACTCAATCTGAATAAGACATCCCACAGGCACATCATAATTAACTTCACTAAAGTTAATATGAAAGTGAAAATTCTGAAAGCAGCTAGATGTAAGAAAATTATAACCTATAAGGGGAAGAATATTAGAATGACTGCAGATCTCTCTGCTGAAACCTTTCAGGTTAGAAGAGGGTGGTCATCGACATTTAATCTCCTAAAACAAAACAACGTTCAACCCAGGATCCTGTATCCAGCTAAACTGAGTTTCTTCTATGATGGAGAAATTAAATACTTTCATGACATTTACAAGGTGAAGAAATTTGCTATAACTAAACCAGCTCTCCAGGATATTCTCACACCTATCCTCCATAATGACCAGTGCAATCCTCCACCACAAAAGTAAACTCATTCAGAAATTTTTGATCAAATTCCAACTTTCACAGTGGCGAAAGGATTAAAAATGTCCACTGGATTTCTAAAAAACTCAATACCCCAAATTTTACCTGGTTTATCAATATTCTAAATCAATGTGGATGGCTTAAATTATCTTTTAAAGAGGCACAGGCTGGCTGACTGGATATAAAAACTCAGGCCATATATCTGCTGCATATAAAAATCTCATCTTACCTTCAAGGATAAATATAGACCCAGGGTGAAGGAATGGTCCTCTACATTCCAGGCAAATGGAAAGCAGAAAAAAGCAGGTGTTGCAATTTTATTCACAGATACAATAGTCTTTAAGCCAACAAAAGTAAGCAAGGACAAGGATGGTCACTTTATATTTGTTAAGGGTAATACTCAATATAATGAGATTTCATTATTAATATTTAAGCACCCAACCAGAATGCATCTCAACTTATAAGAGACACTCTAACAGGCATGAGCAACTTGATTTCTTCCAGCTCCATCACAGTTGGAGATTTCATCACCCCTTTGGATAGATCCTCCAATAAGAAGCTTAGCAAAGAAATTTTAGATTTAAACTTAACCATCCAACATTTGGATTTAACAGAACATTTCATCCTAATGAAATTGAATACACATTTTTCTCATCAGTCCATGAAACATACTCCAAAATAGATCACATTTTAGGTCACAAGTTTAACCTCATCAAATTTAAAAGAATAGAAATTATTCCTTGCATATTCTCAGCCCATCATGGAATAAAAGTTGAACTCAGTAACAACAGGAATCTGCAGACTCATACAAGACAATGGAAGCTAAATAACCTTATGCTGAATGATAGGTGGGTCAGAGATGAAATTAAGAAGGAAATTAACAAATTTTTGGAACAAAACAATAATGAAAAGATGAATTATCAGAACTTCTGGGATACTGCTTATCTAATCCTAAGAGGGAAATTTATAGCACTGCAAGCCTCCCTCAAGAGAATGGAAAGAGAGGAAGTTAACAACTTAATGGGACATCTCAAGCAACTGGAAAAGGAAGAACATTTCAATCACAAACCCAGCAGAAGAAAAGAAATAACCAAAAATCACAGCAGAATTAAATGAAATTGAAAACAAAAGGATTATACAACAGATCAATAAATCAAAAAGTTGGTTTTTTAAAAGGGTCAATAAAATAGACAAACCTTTAATCAATCTAATCAGGAAAAAAAGAGTAAAATCTCTAATTTCATCAATTTGAAATGGTAAAGACAAAATAACAACAGATCCCTTAGAAATTAAAAAAATCCTTAATGAATATTACAAAAAACTTTATTCTCAGAAATATGAAAATCTGAAGGAAATTGACCAATACTTGGAAGCACACCACCTTCCAAGACTTAGCCAGAATCAAGTGGAAATATTGAACAGGCCTATATTACGTTCTGAAATAGCATCAACTATACAAATCTCCCTAGAAAGAAAAGCCTGGGACCAGATGGCTTCACGTCAGAATTCTACCAAACCTTTAAAGAGGAATTAATACCCATATTACTTAACTTCATCCAAAATATAGAAGAAGAAGAAATACTACTGAACACTTCTATGAAACAAATATCACCTTGATCCCCAAACCAGGAAAAGACCCAACAGGAAAATAAAATTATAGACCAATATCACTAATGAATATTGATGCAAAAACATTCAACAAGATCCTAACAGAATCCAGCAACACATCAAAAAAATTATACACCATGACCAAGTAGGTTTTATCCCAGGGTCCCAAGGCTGGTTCAACATAAGTAAATCCATAAATATAATTCATCACATAAACAAATTAAAAAACAAAGACCACATGATTCTCTCAATTGATGCAGAAAAATCTTTTAATAATATCCAGCATCCCTTCATGATCAGAACACTTAAGAAAGTGGTACGGAAGGAACATTTCTCAAATTGATAGAGGCCATCTACAGCAAACCGACAGCCAATATTGTACTAAATGGAGTTAAATTGAAATCATTTCCACTCAGATCAGGAACCAGGAAAGGTTGCCCATTGACTCCATTGCTCTTTAACATGAAAATGGAAATTTTAGCCATTGCAATTAGGGAAGAAAAGGCAATTAAGGGTATTCATATAGGATCAGAAGAGATTAAACTTTCACTCTTCACAGATGATATGATTGTATACCTTGAAAACACCATGGATTCTACTGAAAAACTCTTAGAAGTGATCAAGGAATATAGCAGCATCTCAGGTTACAAAATCAACACTCATAAATCTGTAGCCTTTATATATACCAACAACAGTCAAGTTGAAAAAATAGTCAAGAACTCTATTCTGTTTACAGTAGTGCCAAAGAAGATGAAATATTTTGGAGTTTACCTAACAAAGGACATGAAAGATCTCTATAAAGATAACTATAAAACTCTAAGAAAAGAAATAGCTGAAAATGTTAACAAATGAAAAAACATACCATGCTCATGGAAGGGAAGAATTAACATTGTTAAAATGTCCATACTACCCAAAGCAATATATAATTTTAATGTAATCCCTATTAAAAATCCATTATAATACTTTAAAGATCTTGAAAAAATAATACTTCATTTTATATGGAATCAGAAAAACTTCTAATAGCCAAGACATCACTCAGAAATAAAGACAAAGCAGGAGGAATCACACTACCAGACATCAGACTATACTATAAATCCATAGTGATCAAAACAGCATGGTATTGGCACAAAAACAGAGAGGTAGATATATGGAACAGAATAGAGAACCAAGAGATGAACCCAGCTACTTACTGTTATCTGATCTTTGACAAACCAATTAAAAACATTGAGTAGGCAAAAGATTTCCTATTTAACAAATGGTGCTGGACAAACTGCCTGGCAACTGGCAGAAGACTGAAACTGGACCCACACCTTTCACCACTAACTAAGATAGACTCTTACTGGATTATAGATTTAAACTTAAGACATGAAACTACAAAAATACTAGAAGAAAGTGTAAGGAAAACCCTTTAGGAAATTGGCCTGGATGAAAATTTTATGAGGAGGACCCCCCGGGCAATTGAAGCAACATCAAAAATACACTACTGGGACCTTATAAAATTAAAAAGCTTCTGCACAGCCAAGAATACAGTAAGTAAAGCAAGCACACAGCTCTCAGAATGGGAGAGATATTTGCTTGTTATGTCTTCAACAAAGGTTTAATAACTAGAATCCACAGAGAACTCAAAGCAAGAAGAGAATAAGTGACTTGATCTCAGGGTGGGCAAGGGACTTGAAGATTAACTTCTCTAAAGAAGACAGGTGCATGGCATAGAGATATGTGCAACAGTGCTTACTATCCTTAATCATCAGAGAAATGCAAATCAAAACTACTTTGAGATATCATCTAACACCAGTAAGATTAGCCCATATCACAAAATCACAAATGCTGGCATGGGTGTGGAGAAAAGGGAACACTTCTACACTGTTGGTGGGATTGCAAACTAATACATTCCTTTTAGAAAGACATCTGGAGAACACTTAGAGAACTAAAAATAGACCTGCCATTTGATCCTATAATTCCTCTACTAGGTATATATCCATAAGGCCAAAAATCACACTACAATAAAGATATTTGTATCAGAATGTTCATTGCAGCCCAATACATAATTGCTAGGTCATGGAAGAAGCCCAAGTGCCCATCGAGCCACGAATGGATCAATAAATTGTGGTATATGTACACAATGGAATACTATGCAGCCATAAAGAAAGATGGAGAATTTACCTCCTTCATGTTTACATGGATGGAGTTGGAAAATATTCTTCTTAGTAAAGTATCTCAATAAAGGAAGAATAAGTATCCAATGTACTCAGCCCTACTATGAAACTAATTTATAGCTTTCATAGGAAAGCTATAATCCAATTTTAGCCCAAGTATATGAGGAAAGGGGAGGGGGAGGGGAGAGGTGGAGGAGGATGGGTGGAGGGAGGGTGATTGGTGGGATCATGCCTATGGTTTATCCTAAAAGGGTACATGTGACTCTCTCTAAATGTAGAATATACATGTCTTAACACAATAACTAAGAAAATTACATGTATGCTATGTTAACCAGTTGGATGAAAGTGTTTCAAGTTGTATATGGAAACAGCACACTGTACCCCATGATAGTATTAATGCACACAGCTATAATTTAATAAAAAAAAATCAGCACATTGTACCCCACATATGCACAAATGTATCCATGGTCTATGTGTATTTGACTTAATATTAAAAAAAAAATTAGTCTTCAGAAAAGATAGAGCCTGTAAAACTCAGACCAAGGAAAAAAATACCCCAAAAAACAAAACCCTAAAATTATAGAAATAATTCATGAGTTTTAAGTGGCACTGTTCTGAGTAGAGTGGAGAAATCTCGCAGCATCCTGCTCCATCCCACACAGGACACGAATCCTCCCTTTGTGCTGAGAACCCATAGTGTCTACACACACAACTCCTGCCCCCTGCAGTCACTCAGGAACCATTCTGGTTATCAGACCAACCAGCCTGGTCCCACAGAGCTTGGATTCCAGTCATTCTCACCTTACTTCACATTGGCCCCAAAGCACAGGGGTAGTGATGTTGGCAATTTTGATCTTCCAGAGAAGCTGCCAAGTGCTTCCTTTAAGTGAAAAGGTGAACATTCTCCACTTCATGAGAAGAAAAATATCATATGTGAAGGTTGCTAAAATGTATGTTAAGAACAAATCTTCTATTCATGAGACTGTGAAGAAGGGTAAAGAAATTCATATTGGGCTTCCTATCATACCTCAAACTAGAAAAGGATGGCCACAGTAGGTCATAAAGTCTTAGTGAAGGCCATGAAGGCATTGAATTTTGGAGTGGAAGATATGATCAGAAACCATGTTCTGACTGTGTTACACCAAATTGACTTACTCTTCATGAACCTTCATTGTAGATATGTATATGCAGGAAAAAATATAGCATATATATAGTTATGTACTATCCAGTTTCTGATATCCACTGAGGTCTTGAAACATATCCCCCATGGATAAGGAGGGGCTACTTTAATGAAAACAAATGGGGGTTGCAGTTAGGAGAGTAAAGAAAATGAGAATTTGATTTTGGTTATCCAAACCAGTTAGTTGCAAACACAAAGATGATGTAGTTAACATGGTGGTGATCTATGCGACCAGTGGCGGACATGATGTATTTAATTATGCAAAGGAGAATTGAAGTCAAAAATTTAGTGGGAAAGTGGCTTTCTGGCTCCGTGGATCATTATTGTACAAAAGAAAGATATAAGAAATGTATATGTGATGGAAAGTTTAAAGGAAGCAAATGGTAAGCACATGGTTTTAAATTTATAACTGAAGTCATGGACAAAAGGCCAGGTAAGCTTCTCCCAAATAATTTGATTACCCCCAAATAATTTATTCTCTCTTTTCATTCCAGGGAATACTATATTTAAATCAGAAACTGAGTCAGATTTTGAATGCTGTTGATTCATGATAAATTTGAACATATAGATTAAACAGTTCTCTGAAGTGAAAGTTGAGCAAAATTTGGGGAAAAAAATTAGAGTCCAAGAATTTACTTGAGAACTTTCATGTTGGTTTGGATCAGTAGGAGCGCTGCTGAGATGCCTGTTGAAATCCCATTGCTGGCCATGGTAGCCGCTCTTCCCTGCTGGTGTGGCCCGCCCTGACTGGGATGAACCCTGAAATGACTGCATCCAAAAATCTACTTGGAAAGGAAGGTGGTTTCTTCTGATACCTCTTCTCTGTTGCCACTTCTCACACTCATAGTTTCTTGTATTTCAGGGGTGCAGAAGAAAGCTTGACCTTCAAGGACAGTTATGCACCAAAAAGTGCAAGATTTAGCTAATGTCTATCAGCAGAAACCTTGGGAATATGTGTGAAAGTTATAGCATGGTGGAAGGACTAGGATTCTATATTGAGCCACAGTTAGGATAATTTTATCAGCAATTCTGTATTCAAGGGATGAATGTAGGTAGCTGAGACTTGTCATAATAAGTACTCAGCTGACATATAGACCTGGGATAGACTATAATAAATGAAGTTATGATCCCAGAACCTTACAGGTATGTTATAAAGACAAGATCTAAATATTCAGAGAAAAATCATATGTAATCTGTACATTTAGCCTAAAAATACACCCTCTTAGAGGCCTTAGAGCAGTGGTTCTCTAAGGTTCCTAATGCCACAACCCTTTAATATAGTTTGTCTGGGTCATGACCCACAAGTTAAGAACTGCTGCTCCAGAGCGTACTGCCTATACTAAGGCTTAAAGAGGTACATTGATGAAGGGAGGCCCAACATCTTAAGCACAAATAAATCAAACTACAGTGGCCTCCTCTAGAAGCCAAGGATGAAATTAGATGTTCCACTTCATGGTTTCCTTGATTTGCGTGGATCTGCCCAGATCCCAGCATGGATGAAATGACACAGCAGCATTTCTTAACCACCAGTGTTCTGTGATTTGATGTTAGTTTACAGAATGAGAGCATTTTGCCTGAAGGAGAGTCTGTGAACTTTCATCAACCATCCTGTGATAGCACAGGAATGACTCTGAATCTCCTCATAACTATCTCTAAAGGGATCTGTAAACATCTACCAGGAAATCTATGCGTAGGAGAAAAGCAAATTTTTAATCTTTTATAGCTCTGAGAAAACACCAGTCTCAGTGGACTAAGAACATTACTTTGGTCCAGTTATGAGAGTCAAAGTTGTGGGGTTCAGGTGATAAATAATTTAATATCCCAAGTTAAATTAACTGTGGATCCAAGGAATCTGCAAAACTAAGCTCCTGTTATTTGAAATAAGCAACTGGCAGAGATCCCACACTGCCTCCTGGAGTGATAATATGGAAGGAAGGAGCAAAGGGAAGGCTCCCCCCCCCCCAGGAAATAATACCACACCAAAACAGCATGCACAAATCAGTATCATGCTCCTAGTGAAATAGCAAAGACTGATGCCATCACCCAGTAGTTGAATGATCAACTCAATGACTCTTGTCACAATCCCATTTAAGTCTCCTTTTTGGCGACTTATACCACGTCCATAAGCTAGCTAGCTAGATAGATAAGACAGATAGGTATTAGAAAATGACAGTGGATTTTGTGAGTTTTACCAGGAGTGAACAAATTGTAGCTGCTGTTCTATTTGTTGTTTCTTGAGTAGAGTTAAAACCACATGCTCTACTTCTGGAGCTGAATATTGAGCTGAATTTCCCTCTCCCCATCTGTCCAGCTATCAGAGATCACTAAAATCAATCATCCCATCAGACTGAGGACACTGGTCCTATCTCAAGACTACGTCAACTCTTGGATACTTTTTCATGATTTAATCTACAGGAACTCAGATTTTCTCACCACTTCACAGATGTTCCACTGGTCTGCTGTATTAATTGCATCAAGCCACCAGGAAGAAGCAGATATATGTATGTTTGACAGAGGTTGAAGGTTAACTCCCTAACTATTCAGGATTCCATCAGGCCTTCTTGAGATGATAGGAATTAGTGGTTCAATAGTATTTGCCTTATCACCAGAATGAAAGAAAAGCTTCTATACTTCATTACACTCACCACTATAGAGGAGGAGCAATACTTGGTGGGAATTCTTCGAACCTTAAAGGTAAATTTATCACATGGATCCACTTGCCAAATAAAGTAGGAACCACCAGCTTCAGGTGAGACCTCTACTCCAGCTCTGAGTGGGCTTCTTGGTTGAGTCACAGGGCAGGATACTCTACCACTCGGCCTGTGTATGGAGGAAGAATTAGAATGATAGCAGATCAGGATGTTAAAAGAAGTCTGTGGCAATCACTCAGGAAAAAGCCACAGTCAATTCGGGAGGATTTTAGAACAGAACGACATACTCTTTGGAAAGTAATTCTTCACTCTAGGAGAAACAGTTTCTACTTATTACTGTATAAGCAAGCAAAAGGAGAGAAAGAAATCATTTCCTGTGAAGGGATTATCCTGAGCAAAGAAAAGGCAAAAGTATGTTTGGAGTTCTCTGGAAATCATAAACCTTTTTGAACCCAAAGCTTCTGCATGGGGTTAGATTTATTAACTGGGGGATAAAACTCTTCCTTGTTATATTGCAGAAAATGTGTCCACATGAATTTAAACTAGTCTAATTCACTCTTGGATTTAAAATCCTATAGCCAGAAATGCTGGGTAGAAGATATCGTTCACTTTGGGCAGCAGAAACTGTTCTTTCATGAGCCATGTCTGGGTACTAGGAGATTCAACACACAGCTTGACACAGATGGAAATGACTCCATGCTGAAATCAACTTAGTGTCCAGCAGTGGCTTAGAAAACAATGTAAGGCAGAGGGCATTTAAGCTTGTCATAAATTGACAGTTCTCCTAAAACAAGCCTCATACAAACTTCCCTTCGAATTTGGAGAGAGAGAGACTTGGTTACCCACACACATGCACATACACCTTTACGTGAATTGGAACACTAACAATTTTACACTTTAAATAAATGCTATATTGCCACAGATCAAAAAGCGTATGGCCATAATAACTGTTTTTAAGCTTGCTATGTAATTTGGGATTTGAGTTCTTGGCAGGTGAAATATAAAATATTCATATTCTTGTTCTTTGTTTTTCTGACTTAGGAATAAAACTTTAAATAATGACTTTTTCTTTCCACTAGCCTGAGTTCTCAGTAGGAAAACAGAATGTCAGTTTCTGTGGTCTTTCTTTCTCAGATATAGAAAAGATAGACTGAAGATACTGTAGGAAAGATTTTTGAAAATGATATACCAGTAGAGACACTTACCATGAGCAGAGCTTGCAGGTCTGAAAGTTGGCATAGGTGAGTCAGTGAGTACTGAGTGAATGTGAAGCCCGAGACGTTACTGCACACTCCTGTAGACTTTATAAAAATTGTCTATTTAGGGTGGTGCCTGTGGCTCAAAGGAGTAAGGCTCTGGTCCCATAGATTGGAGGTGGTGGGTTCAAACCCAGCCCTAGCCAAAAACTGTAAAAAAAAAAAAAAAATTGTCCACATAGACTACACTAGGTATATTAAAAAATGGTTTTATGTCAATAATTAACCTTAGTTGATTGTAACTTTTTGACTTTATAAACTTCATTTTTTAACATAAAAATTATTTATTCATTATAATTTTTATCTCAAAATATTAGGGGCTGTAAGTGTTCTTGTTATATGAATGAGTTATCTAACGCTCAAGTCAGGGCTTTTAGTGTGCCTGCCACCAGAATAGTACATGTTGTACCTCCTAAATAAGTTTTAATTCCTCAAACTCCTCCCACCCTCCCCCTTCTTAATTCGCAGTGTCCCTCATACTACTTTGTGGCTGTGTGTGGCATAGTTTAGTTCCCACTTATTAATTAAAACATGCAGGGCTCATTTTCCATTCCTGCATCCAAGTTGCTGCAAAAGACATCATTCCACTGCTCATCATCATGGCTGACTAGTACCCATGGTATATTTTCTTTATCCACTCATCAGGTAATGGAAACTTAGGTTGATTCCATGTCTTGGCAATTTTGCCTTATGCTGTGATAAGCATTCAGGTATGAGTGGCTTCTTCATAGCATGACTTCCTTTTCTTTGAGAAGAAACCTAGTAGTGGCATTGCTGGCGCAAATGATAAGCCTACTGTTAGTTCTTTGAGGAATCTCCTTATTGCTTTCCATTGAGCTTGTACTAAGGTGCAGTCCAATCAATGGTGGGTAAGCTTTTCTCTTTTCATCACATCTATGCCAACATCTATGTTTTTAAATTTTTAATGGCTCTTGTGATAGGGATAAGGGAGCATCTCACTGTGACTTTGAGCATCTTTTCTTGTACGATTGGTTTAACTTTTTTGAAGCACTGTCTATGTCTTTTGCCTATTTTTAAATTTCTTTTCTTGTGGTTTGTTTGAGTTGTTTGTAGATTTGGGGTATTAGTCCTTTGTTGGAAACATAATTTGTGATTACTTTCCACCACTCTGTAGGTTGTCTATTTATTCTGTTGATTGTTTCCTTTGCTGCATAGAAACTTTCTAATTAAGTTCCATTTATTTATTTCTGCTGAAGCTTTATTTGCCTTCGGGGCATTAGTCATACATTTTTTGTCTAGGGCAATGGGTAGAAGAGTTTTTCCTACCATTTCTTCCAGAATTTTTATGGTTTCAGGTCTTACATTTAGGTCTTTAATTCATCTTGAGTTTTGTACATGTGTGTGGTGAGAGATATGGATCCTATTTCATTGTTTTGTGTGTAGCTATTCAATTTCCCCAGCCCC
The DNA here is from genome assembly GCA_963575145.1 of Galago senegalensis. Taxonomy (NCBI): domain Eukaryota; kingdom Metazoa; phylum Chordata; class Mammalia; order Primates; family Galagidae; genus Galago; species Galago senegalensis. The sequence continues at coordinate 5,866 of CAUYTI010143819.1, read as the reverse complement.
ATTTATTACACAGGGTGCCCTTTTCCCATTTCATACTTTTTCTGCTTTGTCAAAATTCAGTTGGTCATAGCTGTATAGTTTTATTTCTGAGTTTCCTTCTTCTATTTATTGTCTGTGTCTCTACCTACATGCCAGAATCATGCTGTTTTAGTTACTATAGGCTTGTAGAATAACTTGAAGTTAGGTGATGTGATACCTCCAGATTGCGTGTGTGTGTTTGTGTGTTTAAGGTGGCTCTGGTTATTTGGGCTCTTTTTGGTTCCACATAAAGTTAGGATTATTTCTTCTAGATGTGTGAAAAATGACATTGGTATTTTAATGGAAATCGCATTGAATCTGTAAGTCACTTTGCGTCGTATGGATATTTTAATAATATTGATTTTTCTAACCCATGAGCGTGGAACGTTTTCCATTTGTTTGTGCCACCTTGATTTCTTTTATCAGTATTCCACAATTCTCCTTGTAGAAATCTTTCACCTCCTTGGTTGAGTATATTGCCACAAATTTTATTTTCTTTGCAGCTATTGTAAATGATATTGCATCTCGATTTGACTCTCAGCTTGACTGTTACTAGTGTATAGAAATTCCACTGATTTGTGTACATTGATTTTGTAACCTGAGACTTTACTGAATTTACTTATTAATTCCAAGAGTCTTTAGGGGGAGTCTTCAGGGTTTCTAGATACAAAATGATGTCGTCAACAAATAGGAATAGTTTGCCTTCCTCTTTCCTGATGTGGGTGCCCTTTATTTTTTCCTCCTGCCTGCTTGCTCTGGCTGGGATGTCTACTCGATGCTGAGTAGAATTCCTTGGGGGTTCATCGCTGCTGAAATCCTGCTCCTTATTCTGTAACTTCTTCCCACAGAATCTCTGGTAGGTTCTGACACTTTTCTCTCAGGATTATATGTGGCCTATGTTTTCTTCACCTAAAACTTTTCCTTCTTTCTGGGATAATCTAGTAAGTGAGGTCTCTAGTCAGACATGGGACCTCCCTTCCCTCCTTTTTTAAACTTTTTGATTTTTGTTATAATCATAGCAGCTTGAAACACAAAGACACCATGCAACTGTGCAAAAATATTTTCTTCCTTCGCATCTTTATTCTGATAGGTTTCTTCCCATCAAAACTTTATTTCATTTTTTGAACTTTTTTTTTTGTTAAAAACTAAGACACAAACACACTGTCTAGGCCTACACAGGGACGTAGCCCCAGTTTCACTGTCTTCCTCTCCACACTCCTCCCATTGGAAGGTCTTCAGAGGCAGCAATGAACATGGAGTTGCCATGCCCTGTGACAGTGATACCTTGTGCCAGATACCTCCTGAAAGGCCTGCCTCAGCTCTTTTATACTTGCCTGTTTTTTTCAATAATTAGAAAAAATGAAACTCTAAAATAATGATGAACAATATTGTAAAGCAAATACATAAACCAGTAACAGTCAAGTATTATGTACTATTTGTAACTGTGTGTACTACACTTTTATACAACTGGCAGCACCGTAGGTTTTTTTGTACCACACCACCGTGAACACATGAGGAATGTATTGTAGGACAGCTGCTGGCTATGATGCATGTACAGATATAGTGTCTCACTTCTGGGGTGAGTGAATATGCCTTTTTTTTTTTTTAATTTTTTGGCAGTTTTTGGTCGGGGCTGGGTTTGAACCTGCTGCTTCTGGCATTTGGGGCCAGAGCCCCACTCCTTTGAGTCACAGGCACCACCCACGAACATGCCTTTAAAAAAAAAATCTCTGGCTCATCCACAAATTAAGCCCTGTATTGTACCATACCATATGGTATGGGGATGCCAGGTGACAGGGATCTTTCAATACCTTTATATTCTTATGGGGCCATCATTATATATGTAGCCTATCATTGTCAAAAACGCTGTAATGCAGTATGTGACTGCAAATCTATACACACACACATACACACAGAGTAGAACCTCCCTACATTGACTACCTCTTTAAGTTGACCTAATTTTCACAGGCTAAACATGTACCACATGTATGTGTCAGTGCAGCAGGCCTAGTTCTTTATGTTGACCACTTCTGTATGTTGACCAATTTGTTACAGTCCCTCTGGTGGTCAACTCACAGGGGTTCTAATATATATATATATATCTACTTTATGTATATCTATTATATATATATATATATATATAAATAAAATATCCAATTATTTTCCCCAATTTCAGAATAGTCATAAAACATCCTTTAAAAGAGTCAACTTTGGGCACAATGGCTCATGCCTCTAATCCTAGTACTCTGGAAGGCTGAGGCAGGAGAATTTCTTGAGCTCAGGAGTTCAAGAGAAACATCAGCTGAGAGAGAGACTCCCATCTCTACTAAAAATAGAAAAAAACTAACCAGGCTTCATGGCCTGTGTCTATAATCCCAGATACTTGGAAGGCAGAGGCAAGAGGAGTTCTGGAGCTGAGGAGTTTGAGGTTGCTGTGAGCTAGACCAATGCCTAGGCACCCCAAAAGAATCAGTTCTGTTTCTCTTTTTATCACACTCCCTCGTCTAAATTTCCAGGGGACAGAACTTAATCACTGACACACCTGAAATAAGAATTATGCTAAGTATGTCTCTTCCAAATGGTGAGTGCCTGACACCATCAGAGCTGTGTGAATCTTTGGATAATGAGATCAACTGTCTGCTGATACTGAACTCTCTCCTCACCAGCTCAGGCCAGACTGGCTTTGTGCAATACTCATGTACTTCTAGGGTGAGTGAACATGCCTTTTTAAAAAAATCTTTGGCTCAACCACAAATTAAGCCCTGCATTTTACCATACCATATTCAGATTAATGTTTTCGTTTGTTTGTTTGGTTTTGGTTTTTGCCAAGACAGAGTTCTACTCTATGCCCCGAGCAGAATACAATGACATCATAGCTCACTGCAACCTCAGACTCAGGTTGTGGGTATCCTGCTGCCTCAGCCTCCCAAGTTGCTGGGATTACAGGTGCTTGCCACGGTGCCCGGCTGGGTTTTTCAATTTTTTTCATTATTCAGGGTCTTACTCTCAGCTCAGACAAGCCTTGAACTCCTGAGCTCAAGCAATCCTCCCTCCTCAGCCCCCCACAGTGCTTAGATTACAGGCATGAGCCACCGTGCCCAGCAGATTGATGTTTTTATTATTATTTTGTTCTTCAAAATTACCTCTTTACAGAAAAAAAAAAAAGGAAAGAACTCAAGCTTTTCTTTTTCTGCACTGGTTTAAATTTTAAACTTTAAAAGATCCTGGAAGTAAATATAATTAACAAAGTATGTTTTTCCTCTTTTGATGCCAATGGTATTTGTAGGCTGTGTAGGGGGGAAGTGATGTTACATGAGGAGACTGATACCCTTTGCCAGACATAATAGTTGTCACACAGTGGGCATTTTAGAAATTCTCAGAGGATAAATTCAGATCCTCAACTCTACTACCACAAATATACAACGTGTACAAAGCATTTATGTCTCAAAAACATCACTGCTAATTAGACCCTCCTTCTCTTACACAATTAAACACACATAGCAATGACTCCAAAGTAAAAATATCAGGATGATAAAAGAAGTCAAAATGGAATCCTGAAGATGCCAGAGAAGGAGAGAAAAATGAATATTTAATAAAAATGGGGATGGGGTTCAAGGAGTAGAGTTGGTACAGTCTCCTGAAGCTAAGTATTTTAATAGTAAATATATTTTTACTATTAAACCCACAGCTAATATTTTACTGAATGGAGTAAAACTGAAAGCTTTTCCTCTTAGAACTGGAACCAGACAAGGTTGTCCTCTGTCCCCATGACTATTCAACATAGTGCTGGATGTTCTAGCCAATACAATTAGGCAAGTACAAGGAAATAAAGGGCATCCAAATGGGAGCAGAGGAGGTCAAACTCTCCCTCTTTGCTGATGATATGATCTTATACTTAGAGACCCCTAAAGACTCTACCACAAGACTCTTGGAAGTCATCAAAAAATACAGTAATGTCTCAGGATATAAAATCAATGTCTCTAAGTCAGTTGCCTATGTATAGGCCAGCAACAGCCAAGATCAAAGGTTAATTAAAGATACAACTCCCTTTACAATATCACCAAAGAAAAGGAAATACTTAGGAATATACCTAACCAAAAAGGTGAAGGACCTCTATAAAGAAAATTATGAAACCCTAAGAAAGGAAATAGCAGAGGAATTTAGCAAATGGAAGAAACATCATGCTTATGGTTGGGAAGCATCAACGTTGTTAAAATGTCTATACTTTCAGAGCAATCTACCGATTTAATGTCATACCTATTAAAATACCAACATCCTATTTTCAAGACTTAGAAAAAATGATTCTGCATTTTGTATTGACCAGAAAAAACATATAGCTAAGGCAGTCCTTAGTAATAAAAACAAAGCCAGGGGTATCATAACAGAATTTAGGCTGTACTATAAAGCCATAGTGGTCAAGACAGCATGGTACTGGCACAAAAATAGAGACATAGACATTTGGAATCAAATAGAAAACCAGGAAATGAAACAACTTATAACCACCTAATGTTCGATAAACTAGTCAAGAATGTCTACTAGGGGAAAGACTCCCTATTCAATAAATGGTGCTGGGAGAACTGGATATCCACATGTAGAAGACTGAAACTGGATCCACACCTTTCTTCACTCACAAAAATTGTTTAAAGATGGATAAAGGACTTAAATTTAAACATGAAATGATAAAAATCCTCAAAGAAAGAATAGGAAATACACTGGAAGATATCTGCCTGGGGAAAAACTTTATGAAGAAGACTGCCGTGGCAATAGCAACAATAGCAATAATAAACAAATAGGATTTAATTAAACTGAAAAGCTTCTGTACAGCCAAGGAGACAACCACCAAAGCAAATAAACAACCTACCCAATGGGAAAGAATATTTGCATATTTTGAATCAGACAAAAGCTTAACTAGGATCTACACAGAACTCAAATTAACCCACAAGAAAAAACCAACAATCCTATACATTAATGGGGACGAGAGATGAATAGAACCTTCTCTAAAGAAGACAGATGAATGGCTAGCAAACACATGAAAAAATGCTCATCATCCCTAATTATTAGAGAAATGAAAATTAAAACCACCCTGAGATATCATCTAACCCCAGCAAGAATGGCCTACATCACAAAATCTCAAAACTGCAGATGCTGGTGTGGATGTGCAGAGAAAGGAACACCTTTATACTGCTTGTGGGACTGCAAACTAATACAACCTTTTTGGAAGGAAGTATGGCGAAACCTCAAAGAACCTAGACCTCCATATAATCCTGTAATCCCATTACTGGGCATCTATCCAGAAGGAAAAAAGACCTTTTATTATAAAGACACTTGTACTAGACTGTTTATTGCAGCTCAATTTATAATTGTTAAAATGTGGAAACAGCCTAAATGCCCTTCAACCCAGGAATAGATAGGCAAGCTGTGGTATATGTATACTATGGAATACTATTCAGCCACTGAAAAAAATGGAGATTTTGCAGCATTTGTGCTAACCTGGATGGAGGTGGAGCACATTATTCTTAGTGAAGCATCACAGGAACAGAGAAGCATGAACCCTATGTGTTCAACTTTGATATGAAGACAATTAATGACAATTAATGACATGGTGGGGCATGGGGGAAGGGGAGAGCAGACACAGAGAGAAGGGGGGGTGAGGGAAAGGAAAAGAAAAAAGAAAATAGTGACTAATTCTCACATAAATTGGATTTAATTTTGACCAAAGTACATTACTTGAACATTAATTTTGAGTTCAACTTGTTAATATGTTGTTTAGGATATTGCATCCTCATTTATAAGTGAAATATGTTTGTAATTTCCCTTTATAATAATATATTTTTTCCAATTTTAATAT
>CAUYTI010143818.1:0-10211 GCA_963575145.1 Galago senegalensis | reverse complement strand
GCCCGCCACAACGCCCAGCTATTTTTTGGTTGCAGCCGTCATTGTTGTTTGGCGGGTCCGGGCTGGGGATTCGAACCCACCACCTTAGGTGTACGTGGCTGGCGCCTTAGCCGGTTGAGCTATAGGCGCCGAGCCAGTTTTTTGTTTTTTTAAAAACAAGATCTCCTTATGTCATCCAGGCTGGAGTAGCCTGAGTACAGCTAAGTACAATCCTGAATTCCTAGGCACAAGCAATCACCCAGCAACTTTTTTTATTTTCTATTTTTTGTAGAGAGGGTCTCACTGTTGCTTAGGCTTTTCTTGAACTCCTGGTCTTAAGAGATTGTCCATCCTCAGCCTTTCAATGTGGTGATATTACAGGCATAAGCCACCATGCCTGGCCAATGCTTTTAGTATTTAAAAAATCTATTACATGCTTCCCTTTGGCAAGCTCTACTGTATCCCATAAACACTGATGTTTCCCCACAAACATTAGTTACTACAGGATTGTGGCTACAAGTTACTGAACTTGGGTTTGCATACTTTAAGCTATTTCAATGGCTTACTCATTAATACTCACCAATAAATATGACAAAGTTATTAGATAAGAAAAATATACACTATATTTATATAATATATAAACTATAGACAAACTATTTTAAAAGACGCACATTACAAAGTAGCCTTTAAAGTTTTAATTTCTAAAATGGTAACTTTTAAAATGTCTTTTGTGGAACGAGGCCTTTGATACCAAAAATATCAAATAGAGAGCTTTATGCAACTAATAGCTGATTTCTGTGAACCTAAATATTATGTAATGATGTACAATAATAAGCTACCAATCACCAAGGAATGGTTATGGAACACTGCTATATGATTATCAGTGACATACAGAAACTTTATACCAATCATGGGAGACATGACCAAATGACATGAAATCAAATTCAAAACTATTATAGTCCATCTTCTTGTTTGTTTTTTTGTGACAATTATTCTTAATTATTTCTTAAGTATCACTAAAGTTGGTTTGGATGTTATTCTGAAAACAACTAGTTAGGAATGATAAATACTGCGGCACCTATGGCTCAGTAAGTAGGGCACTGGCCCCATATACTGAGGGTGGCAGGTTTGAACCTGGCCATGGCCAAACTGCAACAAAAAAATAGCCAGGCATTGTGGTGGGCACCTGCAGTCCCAGATACTCCAGAGGCTGAGGCAAGAGAATCACCTAAGCCCAAGAGCTGGAGTTTGCTATGAGCTGTGACACCACAGCACTCTACCAAGGGCAACAAAGTGAGACTCTTGTCTCTAAAAAAAAAAATTATAGTTTTCCTCAGAAATATTAAATTGTCCCAAACTCATAGTACTACAGTCTCTAACATCTTTAACAAGATCATGATACTATAACCAGAGTCAAGGAATATAATGTTTCTTTTTCCTTTTCTTTTCAGAGACCGAGTTTTACTTTGCCACCCTCAGTAGAGTGCTGTAGTGTCACAGCTCACAGCAACCTCTACCTCTTGAGCTTAAGTGATTCTCTTGCCTTAGCCTCCCAAGCAACTGGGATTACAGGCACTTGCCACAACACACAGCTATTTTTTTGTTGCAGTTTGGCCAGGGGGCAGGTTGGAACCTGCCACCCTCGGTAGCTGGGGCCGGCGCCCTACACACTGAGCCACAGGCGCCACTAGAATATAATGTTTTCATACAAGCCTCTTCGGGATAGGCAAAGCTACAATTTCTACTGAAATTATGCACTTAAAAGCATTATATTTTTTAAATGTTAGATATCATTTTATAACCTGTGTTAAACTGAGTGAATTCCCTCAACAAACAGATAACTGACTTTCACTTATTCAATTCTATTCATTTGTTTTGTCAACATGGATATGTAGCCAGGCGCAGTGGCTCATACCTGTAATCCTAGCACTCCAGGAGGCCAAGGGGGGTGGATTGCTTGAGCTCCCAGGTTAGAGACCAGTCTAAGCAAGAGCAAGACCATGGCTCTAAAAATAGCCAGGCATTAGCTCAGCACCTGTACAGTGGTTATTGCATCCGCCACATACACCAAGGCTGGCAGGTTCAAATCCAGCCCAGGCCAGCTAAACAACAATAACAACTGCAATAAAAAAAAAATTAAAAAGCTGAGTGTTGTGGTGGGCGCCTGTAGTCCCAGCTACTTGGGAAGCTGAAGCAAGAGAATTGCTTAAGCCCACAAATTTGAGGTTGCTGTGAGCTGTGATGTCATAGCACTCTACTGAGGGCAACAAAGTGAGACTCTGTCTGAAAAAAAAAAAAACAGCCAGGCATTGCAGCAGGTGCCTATAGTCCCAGCTACTGGGGAGGCTAAGACAAGAGAATCACTTGAGCCCCAGAGTTTGAGGTTGCTGTGAGATGTGATTCCATTCTACTGAGGGCAACAAATAAGATTATATCTTAAAACACACACAAAAAAAGATATAAGATGTAAGAACAAAATATGCCTTGTTTGCACTCTCATGGCAATTACTGTTTATCTTGAGAGACAGACATTAACATAAATATAACATTCTACAATGAAGCACAGTACCGAACATAATAAGAATACGTAATGGGGGATATGACATAGTCCAGAGAATGACAAAAGGTTTCTGTAAGCTTTAAGTCTCTGAATAAGACAGAACCTGAAGTAGCTTCTAGAACAGACATTATACATCCCCAGACTGGGAGGTCTAGAAGTAAAGGCAGATAGATACTCTAGGTGGCAGACATTATGTACAGTGTATTAGATATGTATAAACATTTCAATTCAAACAACTCTAAATCCATTCCACTTCTAGAAATCCTTTGAGCACACAGTGCATCCACGTGAGCCATGCAACTGAAAATTAGGTATCTTTTTCACAACAAATGAAAGCAAAATATACAAAATAAAAATATAAAAAATATGTAGGTATACAAGTAACCAATAGCTACAAAGTAAACGTTGTATGGCAATATTTTGGGTTTTGGGGGGCAGGTTTCTTTTAAAATCTTTTTTCTTTTTCTTAAAAATATGGAAAGCTTCACGAATTTGCGTTGTCATCCTTGCACAGGGGCCATGCTAATCTTCTCTGTATTATTCCAATTTCAGCACACATGCTGCTGAAGTGAGCACTAAAATCTTTCTTCTTCAAGTGACCAATGAGAATATGTAGACAGAACTTTTTCTTCGCTTTATTAATAATCCTACCATCTAGAGACACTTCAGTATATAAACTCGTATTTTTATATCCATATATACTAAAAGTCATCCCCTAAAAATATAACTAGAAAGTATAAAATAATAAACTCAGTAAGAAACTAGGCCTTTGAAATTTGAAAACTGGGGTTTTTTTTTTTTTTTTGAGACAGAGCCTCAAGCTGTCCCTGAGTAGAGGGCTGTGGCATCACAGCTCACAGCAACCTCCAACTCCTGGGCTCAAGTGAGTCTTCGGCCTCAGCCTCCCAAGTAGCTGGGACCACAGGGGCCCGCCACAATGCCCGGCTATTTTTTGATTGCAGCCATCATTGTTCTTTGGCAGGCCTAAGCTGGATTCGAACCCGCCACCTTAGGTGTATGTGGCTGGTGCCTTATCCACTTGAGCCACAGGCGCCAAGGCCCTTTTTTTTTTTTTGAAAGACAGAGTTTCACTTTATTGCCCTCCAACTTCTGGGTTTAGGCAATTCCCTTGCCTCAGCCTCTCAAGTAGCTAGGACTACAGGTGTCCGCCACAATGCCCAGCTATTTTTTTGTTGCTGTTTGGGCACGGCCAGGTTTGAACCCGCCACCCTCAGTAAATGGGGCCAGTGCCCTACTCACTGAGCCACAGGCATAGCCTGAAAACTATTTTCTTTTCTTTTTTTTTTAGAGATAGAGTCTCACTTTGTCACCCTCAGTAGAGTGCTGTGATATCACAGCTCATAGTAACCTCTAGCTCTGGGGCTTAGGTGATTCTCTTGCCTCAGCCTCTCAAGTAGCTGGGACAACAGGCGCCCACCACTACACCTGGCTATTCTTAGAGCCAGGGGTCTTGCTCTGGCTCAGGCTGGTCTCAAAACTGTGAGCTCAGGCAATCCACCCCCCTTGGCCTCTTACAGTGCCAGGATTACAGGTGTTAAATCATCCCACCTGGCCTGAAATACTTTAAATAATACAAGTAAAAAAGCATAAAATACCAAAAATAAAATAATAATAAATAAATATTTCTTTTATAAAAAACTCTAAATATTATTTTTAGATAACATAAAATGTCTGAGCATTGTATTTTTTTTAAACAGGTAACATTTTCAAATCTTTAATGAATAAATTCTGGGTGGCACCTGTGGCTCAGTGAGCCAGCCCCATGTACAGAGGGTGGTAGGTTCAAATCTAGCCCTGGCTAAACTGAAAAAAAAATAGCTGGGGTGTTGTGGTGGGCGCCTGTAGCCCTAGCTACTTGGGAGGCTGAGGCAAGAGGACAGCCTACGTCCAAGAGCTGAAGGTTGCTGTGAGCTGTGACACCACAGAGGGGAACATTGTGAGACTCTGTCTCAAGAAAAGAAGAAAAAAAAAAGTATAATGAATAAATTCTAATGAAACCAGCCAAATTTCAGTAACGCTTTAATTTTACTGTAAGCTCATAGCAGTATTTTTTTGACACCTATGTGACACTGTAATAAAGCACCAAAACCAAATAGATGCTTAACTATTTGGGGCTTAAGTGCTCTGTTCATATTGTGCCTCAACTATTCTATTCTATGCAAAACACGCAGAAAACAGACTGAGGGAAGTCCCTCAGGAACAGGCAGCTGTGGCTCTAACCTGGTTTGACCGACTGCAGCCCTCCTCAGCTCTTGCATCAGCTGCCCAGCGCATTCTGGCTCTCTGCTGGCCGCCTGCAGCAAAGCTTTCCTAAATGTATGCCGGCATTTCTTTTGACGAGATTCTGCCCGCTCCAGGCGGCAGAGGTGCTTGTATTTCTGCTGAAAGTAAGTGCAAAGCTGGGTCACCCTGGAGCTCCTACTCTCCGCGTCATCATCATCTGACCTGGAAAGAGCAAGGAGATGAGTGAAACACCAATTACACATCAGGTTCATCTCAGAGAGGGCAAGAGAGAGGGAGGAAGGGTAGTAAGATACGCTGGTTAGAACTTCAGTGGCATGTGAGCGCATACTTAATAAAACTAGAGGAAGAGAATTCCAATAGTGCTGAAAGTAAGTGTAGTTTTTCAACAATAAGCAAGGAGGGCCAGACAATCCAGTGTTTTAAGAAACCTAACCTTCCTACCGTGTCATCAGTAGACACTTAATGCACTAATGTCTTTAAAATTTTAGTGACCAAAGATGCTTTTTTTTGAGACAGAGTCTTACTATGTCACCCTTGGTAGAGTGCTGTGGCATCACAGTTCACAGCAACCTCAAACTCTTGGGTTTAAGCGATCTTCTTGCCTCAGCCCCCCAAGTAGGTGGAACTACAGGCACCCACCACAATACCCGGCTATTTGTTTTGTTGTTGTTGCAGTTGTCATTGTTGTTTAGCAGGCCTGGGAAGGGTTTGAACCTGCCAGCCCTGGTGTATGTGGCCAGCGCTATAACTGCTAAGCTACAGATATCGAGCCATGACCTGAGATTCTTGAGGGAAACAAGTCATTTCCTTGCCTTCACTTACCTGAACATCTACACAAATGGCTTGGCAGTTATGAAGAACACAAGGCATAATTTGTAAAAGATGGGTCATACCAGAAATAGAGCAGTGAATCCTACCAGTAAATTAGCTAAGAGCTGTCCTTTTCTGGTTTTCAATTTTGACCATAGAGATCACACTCTACATAGATTTTTCTTTTAACTATGGAGGTATCTCCAACAGCATTTAACAGACCAGGGATTACGTACAGTTTCCTTTTTGTCATATGCACATGTGACTGATTGGCGGTCCCTGCTTAAGTGCTATGTGGAAAGGGCACATTTGGGCACAAGAAAGAGAGCTGCGGTTACTCAGCACTGCTTACCACCAGCGAGGTTACAAAGGTTACTGTTCTAGGGAAGAAATGTGCTCTCACTTCTGACCATCAGGAGTAACATGCACTAGACTTGAAAACTGATCCATGTTATCTTATCTTCTTTCTCTTCTATAACATAAAGTAATAAAATCCATGTGCCACCACATGTGTTGTCCTACTAATCTTCTGTAAATCACTGCTTGGTTTCTCTTCTCTTCTTAAGTGGGATTATCACTTTCCTTCAGAATAGTCTTAAAAAGCTACTCTACCCTTTTGTTTAGTAGTGCCTCTCCAAAGAAACATGTTATCTCCATTACAGTTTCTCCTTACAGATGTAAAAATTGAAGGATCTTACCTTGATCTTTTCACCTACTCTACATTCAACATCTACTCTGTATCTGTTATGCTGAGCACTACAGAAGAGAGTCGAGAGCTTCAGGGAGTTTGCAATGCAATGTAGACAATATACACCCATCCCAAAAAGATGGAACCAATAACCAAAATAACGGGGCAGACAGACCAATGATTCAAATATCTGACTACAAATAAGAAAAATCTAGAAACATTTTAAAACTTCAGATTACCAGCTTGGCGCCTGTGGCTCAAGTGGCTAAGGAGCCAGCCACGTACACCTGAGCTGGCCTGGGCCCACCAAACAACAATGATGGCGACTCGGTGCCTGTGGCTCAAGCGGCCAAGGTGCCAGCCACATACACCTAAGGTGGCGGGTACGAATCCCCAGCCTGGGCCCGCCAAACAACAATGATGGCTGCAACCAAAAAATAGCCAGGCATTGTGGTGGGCGCCTGTAGTCCCAGCTACTTGGGAGGCTGAGGCAGGAGACTTGCTTGAGCCTAGGAGTTGGAGGTTGCTGTGAGCTGTGATGCCATAGCACTCTACCCAGGGGTATAGCTTGAGGCTCCATCTACAAAAAAAAAAAAAAAAAAAAAAAAAAAAATGATGGCTGCAACCAAAAAAAAGCCAGGCATTGTTATGGGCACCTATGGTCCCAGCTACTTGGAAGGCAGAGGCAGGAGACTCACTTGAGCCCAGGAGTTGGAGCACAGCTGAGCTGTGATGCTGTGCACTCTACAGAGGGGGACAGCTTGAGGCTCTGTCTCAAAAAAAAAAAAAAAAACACTTCAGATCACCAGGACCTACCCCAGATCTACTGAACTAGAATCTCCATGGGGCAGGGCCCAGGAATCTTTATTTTGAACTGTTCATTCCCTCAAGTTTCCCAGCAGAACTACACTTGGGAGTTCTAACGAAGCCACTAAATGCTCTCATTTTAAATTATAGATTAAGAAGTATCAAAAGAGAGGTATAGACAACGTGCTATTGAGGGTCACTGGAAAGACTGCCAGACGAAAGGAAGGTTCTGCAGAGGTGACTGCAGAATTGAGCCTCAAACAACAGGTAGAATAAATAAAGATCAGACAAAAAGGGTGCCCCCTAGAGATGAAACCCATAAGCCAAGACGCAGAGGGGTGGTGAGCAGTGAGAACTAAGCAGCTTGCTTCAGCTATGGTGTGGAGCATGCAGGGGCGAGTGGAGGGTGTAGGAAGGGTAGACTTCCTCATTAAAGAGTTTAACCTTTATACCACAGGCAATGAAGAAACCTTGTAATTCTTAACAAGACAGATAACAACAGTAGAGAACAATTACACTGTTAGCAGACATGGAATAAACAGAGGAAGAGACAGAGAAGAGCAGCTAGAAATTCTTATAAAACTCCAGGACCCACACAAAGGTGGGAGCAGTAGGAGTGGCGAGTATGAGTGGTGAGGTGCACTTATAAGACCAACACTGTTGACCAGGCAGGGAGATGGAAGGGACAAATCATCGCTCAGCAGGTTCCATCAGTGAAGACTAGGGAAGGGCAGGAGTACCACTTAGAAACCAAGGGACAGGAACAAGAGCAGTTTGGGGACAGAAAATAAAATTCCATTTCAGACAAGAGGAATCCTGAGACACATGAGACATCCAGGGGAGCTGCATGAAAGTTTGTGGAGAGAGTGATTTTAGAGTCAACAACTAACAATGAACAGCCAGGGAGTGAGTAAAAGTAAAAAGCTACAGAGATAATGGAAAGAACAAGACTGATACCGGCCATGATTACTTTTAAAAGAAAAAACTCAGTTTGGTGACTGGCTGTGAAGGATAAGCTAGTCAGTAAGGGTGGCACCCGCAGCTCAGTGGGTAGGGTGCTGGCCACATACACCAGAGGTGGCAGGTTCGAGCCCAGCCTGCACCTGCCAAACAGCAATGACAACTGTAACACCAGAATAGCCGGGCGTTGTGGTGGGCACCCGTAGTACCAGCTACTTGGGAGGCTGAGGCAAGAGAATCACTTAAGCCCAAGAGTTGGAGGTTGCTGTGAGCTGTGATGCCATAGCACTCCATCCAGGGCAACAGCTTGAGACTCTCAAAAAAAAAAAAAAGAAAAAATGAATTGATAGGACAAGTTCACAGAAAATCACCAAAGATATGGAAAACATGAACAATACTACTAACCAACTTGGCCTAAATGACATTTACAGAACACTATATTCAAGTGTGGTTTCTGGGCACAGTAAAATTGAATTAGAAATCAGTATCTGGCTGGGTACAATGACACATGCCTGTCATGTCAGCTATTTTGGGAGGCTGGGATGGGAAGATCACTTGAGCCCAAGAGTTAAGACTAGCCTGGGCAACACAGGAAGACCCCATTTCTTAAAAAAAAAAAAGGAAGAAAGTAAGAAAGAAAAAGATCTATCAATTAATATCTAAGAAATCCCCAAACAGTTAAAAGTTAAATATCCTTTCCAAATTATTCATAGATCAAATAAGCAAACAAAAGAGATATTAAAAAACCCACTAAACTTGGCTGGTCTGAAGGCAGTAGGTTATCATAACTTAATATTAGGATCACTAAAGTTGGTATACAACCCCCAACCCCCGCCTCGCCCTGCATGCTAAATTTGAGAGGCTTGAAAAAAAATTTTTTTAAAGGAAAAGAGAAATGAAGTACACATAACTGAATGAAAATGAAAATCTGTCTTAACAAAATTTCTGGGATCCAACTAAAACCAGTGTTTGGAGGGAAATGCATAACACCAAGAATCTCTATTAGAAAATAAGAAAAATCTCTGACAAGTGATCTAAGCTACTACCTTAAAAACTACAAAAAGACTAGCAAATTAAACCCAAAACAAGCAGAAGGAAACAAGGATTAGAACGCAAAGCACTGAAATAAAATGCAGAATAATGAAGAGAATCAAATAAACAAATAAACCAAAAGCAAGATTAAAAGCTTTACTTGACGCTATGTTAAATAAAAGTATGTAGTAATGGCACAGGGATAAACAAGCCAATGGAAGAGAGCAGAGGGCACACAGACACACAAACACATGCCACTTAATTTATGTCACAGGTTCCAGTGCAATGGAAAACAACAGAATTGTTCTCAATGAATGGCATTGGTGGGTAGCGCCTGTGGCTCAGTGGGTAGGGCGCCAGCCCCCTATACCAAGGGTGATGGGTTCAAACCTGGCCCCGGCCAAACTGCAACAAAAAAATAGTCGGGTGTTGTAGTGGGCACCTACAGTCCCAGCTACTTGGGAGGCTGAGGCAAGAGAATCACCTAAGCCCAGGAGTTGGAGGTTGCTATAAGCTGTGTGACACCATGGCACTCTACAGAGGGCAAAAAAATAATTTAAATAAAAAATAATAATAAATGACACTGGTTACTTAGAAAATCCATATGGAAAAAAATGATCCTTAACCATATCTCCTACCATATACAAAATTAAATTCCAGAAAGACTGTCAATGAAACAATATAGCTTCTAGGAGATAAGATGAGAGAACAGCTTCATGACCCTTTAGTAAGCAATGATTTCATAAATAGGTTACAAATACATTAACCATAAACAGTCAAATTATACTTTATTAAAATTAATAAATGCTGTGTCTTAAAAAAAAAATCAATAACATGAAAAGATAAGAGTTACCAACAGTGATTACTATTCCTTAATAATACATTTAAGCTGGCTCGGCGCCTATAGCTCAACCGGCTAAGGCGCCAGCCACGTACACCTAAGGTGGCGGGTTCAAATCCCCAGCCCGGACCGCCAAACAACAATGACGGCTGCAACCAAAAAATAGCCGGGCGTTGTGGTGGGCGCCTGTGGTCCCAGCTACTTGGGAGGCAGAGGCAAGAGACTCGCTTGAGCCCAGGAGTTGGAGGTTGCTGTGAGCTGTAATGCCA
>CAUYTI010143817.1:0-13675 GCA_963575145.1 Galago senegalensis | reverse complement strand
CAGCCCGGACCTGCCAAACAACAATGACGGCTACAACCAAAGAATGGCCAGGCATTGTGGCGGGCGCCTGTGGTCCCAGCTACTTGGGAGACTGAGGCAGGAGACTCGCTTGAGCCCAGGAGTTGGAGGTTGCTGTGAGCTGTGATGCCACGGCACTCTACCCAGGGGGACAGCTTGAGGCTGTCTCAAAAAAAAAAAAAAAAATCAAGAGTGGTAATGAAAAAACATAAGGGATGGCCCAGAAGTTAAATCCAAAAGGGGGCTAAAAGAGGTGGGGGTGGATTCAGCAGTTTGAGGTCTCTGTGCCACAATAGCAAGAAGGAAGAACACACGATAAAAGCCAACAGGGTATCTTAAAAGTGTATAAGTGAACCTTTCTAAGAGTAGAATATGAACGTTTTGGCACAATAACTAGGTAAATGACATGAAGGCTATGTTAACCAGTTGGATGAAATGTTTCAAATTGTATGTGAAAACACCACACTGTACCCCAGAAGTGCATTAATGTACATAGTTACCATTCAATAAAAAATAAATAAATAAATAGGCAAAAAAAAAAAAGCAAATTTGAAGGCGGAATTAACAAGCAAGCAACCCTTGACAGACAGGGAAATTGCCTACACACGTTGCTGGAGGTGCTAATATTAGAGATGCACTATCAGAAGAGCATGCTCTGAGGTGAAGCCAGCGTTGTGGCTGGGCTTCCTTTTGCCCAGAGCTGTAGAATTTAAAATAGGTCACTTCTCTTATTTGTGTTTTAGACATTAATCAAAATGAACACATTCTTAATAGACTACTTTCTTTGAGGAATTAAACTGTTTCATCTGTGCCTATCAGATATATAAATCTTAGTTTTAATTGAGAAAGTATGTTTTTTATACCTTTTTAATTCTAATTATACCTTTTATACCTTTTTAATTTTAATCGTGAAAATAATACATACAAGTGTATAATGTATATGTAAATGTGGCGCCTTAGCTGGTTGAGCTATAGGCGCCGAGCCAAGACTCTATTTCAAAAAAAATAAAATTAGAATTCATATCATAAATGAATGAATGAAGAAATAGATGGGGAAGAAGGGAGTGTTTTTCCTTGTAGTTCTATGTCATGTAAAATATGGAAGGAATGATAGAATCTTGAAGTTACCCTTTGGTAACTACCATAGCAATTAGTTTTTCAGACAAAAATGATAAAAGTATAATATTGGCCAGGCACAAATGGCTTATGCCTAGCAGTTTGGGAGATTGAAATGCGAGAATCACTTGTGAGGCCAGGAGTTTGAGATTAGCCTGGGCAGCATAGCGGAACCCTGTTTCTACAAAAAAAATTGAAAAAATTACCCGGGTGTGGTGGCATGTGCCTGTAGTCCCAGCTACTTGAGAGGCTGAGACGAGAGGATCACTTGAGCCCAGGAGTTTGAGCTTACAGTGAGCTGTGCTTATACCACTGGACTCCAGCCTGTGCAACAGAGCAAGAACCATCTCAACTAAATAAAATGAAACATAAGTAAAAAGTACAATATGAATGTATCAAAGTTTGGTGAGAAGGAAGCTAAGTAAACAGTCTTGAAGAATTTTCCGACAGATACTAACTAATTATAAAGGGGAATATAATGAGTGTAACCTAAAGGTAGTTGGCAGACACTGTCATACTCATGACATCATGTGCTTCCTAATGTTTACAAGCTTGGTTTTTAAAGCAAGTCTTTTTATTAAATCTGTATATTCCTGTGTTTTAGAGAAATCAATGAAGTCAAGTCTTTAATTTGAACCTGGTAATGAAACATGTAAATAGCCAAGCAAACACTCTTTTTTCTTTAGGTGAGCGCTCCAGTTGTAACATCTACCACTCAGGAAAAGCCAAAGGATAGCGATCAGTTTGAGTGGGTGACAATTGAACAGTCAGGGGAATTAGTTTATGAAGCACCAGAAACAATTGCAGCTGAACCTCCACCCATCAAGTCAGCGGTGCAGACCATGTCTCCCATACCTGCTCACTCTCTGGCTGCGTTTGGATTATTTCTTCGTCTTCCGGGATATGCTGAAGTGCTACTCAAAGAGAGAAAACATGCCCAGTGCCTTCTTCGATTGGTATTGGGAGTGACAGATGATGGAGAAGGAAGTAAGTGTTTAGTGTTACTAATTCTTCCACGTGTATATGTAGGTTGTGTAAAGTTGTCCAGATCATTGCCTGTTATTCATCACTTATTTCTTTCATAATTAAGCTATTTAGGTGAATTGTTGTTGGCAGCTCAGTTTCGGTATTAGACCTAACAAAACCTAAAGAACCTTCATTTTCACTTTTGTATTCATTCATAAAGTATTTACTGAGTGCTTACAAAACTACTGGGCATCAGTATAGGAATTTAAACTTGAAGCAAGTATTTAAATCAAGTAGCTAATGTTCTCCAGTAATAGCCACGAGGACATAGCAAGTTATAAAAAGCATGGTATACACTTGAGTACTGTGTTTTGGAGGCTTCCAGGTGTGAGATCATTTCTTTATTACCCAGCAGTGTGAAATCAGCGTCATAGTAGTTTTTGGTATGGCTTCGTAAGATAGATTAGATTTAGGTTGGGATGAGTTATTCCATAAAGAATGATGTGAGCAGTGTTTGGAAATTCAGAATATTTGAGAAGGGGTAAGTTAGAGGGTGAAAATTTGCATAAAAGCACTAAGAGCTTATTTTAGGAAAAACTGAAATTAGTAACATCATGGAAAGGCCTCTTAAGAACATTGGATTTGATTTTGAAAGCAATGAAGATTTTTAAAAATGTGTTGTGCAAGTTAATGATGTGATGAGAATAGTTTTTTAGGAAAGTAAGTGTGGTAATATATAATGTTCCTAGCACTCTGGGAGGCTGAGGTGGGTGGATTGCCTGAGCTTAGGAGTTCTGAGACTCTGCTAGAATGAGACCCCATTTCTAAAAATAGCCACGGTTTGAGGTGGGCACCTGGAGTCCCAGCTATTTGAGGAGGCTAAAAGAGCCGGCTTGAGCCTGAGAGATTGAGGTTGCTGTGAGCTGTGATGTCATGGCACTCTGTGATGTCATGGCAAGCAACATAATAAAACTCTGTTGGGGGTGTGTGTGTGTATGTAGTAATATTAAAGAATAATAGAAAGCTATCACAGTTATTTTCATTGGGTTGGTATTGTTATTTAATAGAAGGAAAGAAAGAGAAATCATAGACCAGCTTACAATTAAATGTTCATTTGGTTTACGTCTTCTTTCTTGTTCGCTCAATGACCATACTATGAATATTATTAAGAGAATTAATTACTATTTTTAAACCTCATGGTTTTCATTAGAATTTTTTTTTCACATGGCATTTAGAAAGAATAAACTGTTAAACCCTGTACCAGAAAATATATTTAATCTAAAAAATCGTATGAATTTATTTGTGAATCTTAAAACTCTGAAACTATTAAATATTCCAAGTACACAGTTTTCTTTTGTATTTTCATAATAATGGAATCCTTCATAAATGTTGACATTATTTTTAAACTACTCTTGCACTAATTGTTACTAAATTAAAGGTTCTCCTTACTACCCGTACATAGTCTTGGTTGTTCGATTCATGTATAAATTGTACTTACAGTCACCTCTGAGTTTACATGGGGGATTGGTTCTAGGTCCACCTGCATATACCAAAATGTGGAACCATTTATATGAAAAATCAGCCCTCTGTGTATGTGGGCTTCATATCCCACAAGTGCTGTGTTGCCCATCATGTTTGGTTGAAAAAAAGAATCACATATAAGTGGACCCACATAGATCCTTATTGTTCAAGGATCAACTGTATTTCTTTTACTAGATCAGGAATCTATTCATCAGATTTGGCTTTTTAAAAAAGATGATAGAGCAGTAAGAAGCATTGCATTTTTTTTTTTTTTTTGAGACAGGAGCCTCAAGCTATCCCCCTGGGTAGAGTGCTGTGGCATCTCAGCTCACAGCAACCTCCAACTCCTGGGCTCAAGTGAGTCTTCTGCCTCTGCCTCCCAAGTAGCTGGGAGCACAGGCGCCCACCACAACGCTTGGCTATTTTTTGGTTGCAGCTGTCATTGTTGTTTGGTGAGCCTGGGCTGGATTCGAACCTGCCACCTTGGGTGTACGTGGCTGGCGCCTTAGCTGCTTGAGTCACGGGCGCCAAGCCAGAAGCATTGCATTTTTTAAATTTATATAATATTAGTAGTTTATGGGGCACATGTGATATTTTGATTCAAACATGCAATGTGTAATGTAATGAGATCTCTTGTTGTATTTTAACAATCTATTACCAGATAAATAATTGCTGTAACTCTAAATAGAAAAGGAAAAAGAATTATATTTATGCCATTTCAGGCTATTTTTAGTGACTATACAATGAAATGTTTATTAAAAAGGCATAATTAGGGCTCGGCACCTGTGGCTAAAGCGCCAGCCACATATACCTGAGCTGGCGGGTTCTAATCTAGCCTGGCACACCAATCAACAATGATGGCTGCAACCAAAAAAAATAGCCAGGCACCTGTAGTCCCAGCTACTTGGGAGGTAGAGGCAGGAGAACCACTTTAGCCCAGAACTTGGAGGTTGCTGTGAGCTGTGACGCCACGACACTCTACGCAGGGGGATAGCGTGAGGCTCTGTCTCAAAAAAAAAAAAAAAAAAAGCATAATCAGACATCTCTTAATGTAAATAGCTGTCTAATTCACCATTCATGCATATTGTGTTCTTTGCATTTAACATTCCTTTCTGGCTAAAATATAGTAGAAGATTGTTGTGGAAAAAATACATAGTTCACGGTTAAGCAAGGCAAGCAGTTAATTTCTTAGAGCTTAATAAACTTTGAGTGATTCTTTTTTCATGCTTAGGTTTTATTTTAAATTCTCCTTTGTAATAACATATATAGAGAGCGTTGATATACTCTTATAGCTGTTAATTATCATGTTTATATTTCAACGTTCTTTTATAGTTTATATATACTATATTTCCAGAACTTTTCCTGACATGATATGTGATTAGATTTTAAAGTATTAGTATTCTGTTTGTGGTGTTTGGTTTTATAATTACATTTAATTTTAATTATATGTAATTTTAATATATATTACACTGTTATTAATTTATGACCCTTATTACGTTGAGAATACTCTTATTTTTAATTTTGAGTCCTCGTCTCTTTTCAATCTAGGTCATATTCTGCAATCTCCATCAGCCAATGTGCTTCCAACCCTTCCTTTCCATGTCCTTCGTAGCTTGTTTAGCAGTACACCTTTGACAACGGACGACGGTGTGCTTCTAAGGCGAATGGCCTTGGAGATTGGAGCCCTACACCTCATTCTTGTCTGTCTCTCTGCTCTGAGCCACCACGCCCCACGAGTTCCAAATGGTAGCCTCAATCAAACAGAGGTAGGTTCCATTATAATTCTTTTGGTTATGAAAACTAAATTTAATTCATAGAGTACATAATAAAGTTCTTTTCTAAAGTAATTAGTATTTAAGAGACTAGGATTTTCTATTTTTATACCTGAAAGGCTATTTGAAAGAGTACTGTAAATTAATTGCTTTCTCTATTTAGGCATAAAACTATAGATTAACTCATCTACTTGAAAAACGGAAAAGATTTAGGAGCATTATAAACTTCCCCGTTTACAAAGATACGCTGAATTTATGCTGCATCCTTCTCCCTTTCCTTCATCGCACTGTAGAGAATAATACTGTGGAATGGGTCCTAACCAGTACAGTAAAACAGAAAAAATAGGAAAGGAAAAAATTCCTCATTATTTCCATATGGTTGATTATGATTAAAATAAAAACACTTTTCATTTTAATAAGATATTTTGGGCCAGGTGCAGTGGCTCATGCCTGTAATCCCAGCACTTTTGGAGGTCGAGCTGGGCAGATCGCCTGAGCTCATGAGTTCAAGACTAGCCTGAGCTAGACCGAGACGCCATCTCTAAAAATAGCTGGGTATTGTGGCAGGTGCTTGTAGTCCCAGCTACCTGGGAGGCTGAGGCAAGAGAATTGTTGAGCCCAAGGGTCTGAGGTTGCTGTGAGCTATGACGACAGGGTGCTCTCCCGGGGGCAACAAAGTGAGACTCTGTTTAAAAAAAAATTTTTTTTTATTAACCTAGTATGTCCAAAAAATATAAATCCTGAATGATTTAAACTTATTGAGATGTTTTACATATTCTTTTTATTCTGAGTCTTTGAAAACCAGTGTATATCTCATAGTCTATCTCAATTCAGACTAGCCATACTTCAAATGCTTAATTGCCACATGGAGCTAGGAGTTACTTTATAGACAGTACAGCTCTAAAATTTTGTGCAAACTGAGTGTACTTGGTGTTTCTCCCTTAAACAGATGAGACAGACTCATCAGTTTGTGGCATTTCTGTTTATTTCCCCTAAGCCTCTGTATCCACCAATCAAGGCCTTGAAAACAATTGTGAAGACATATGACAAGGTCCAAAGAGAGAGCATTGCCTTTAGATGCCAGACCTAGACAACCCTAAACGGATCCCTAACTTGCTGTGAATAAGCTTTAGCCGCAGTCAGATCCACAGGGCCTCACTGGCACATTCAAGTCAGGGTGTCTCCAGATTGTTCTCTAGCCAGCCAACAACTGCTACAAAGACTTGATGATTGACCAGAGTGACAGCATCCTCACAGGGCAGCCTGGCTAGAGGGCGCCTAGCCCTGCTACTCTGGTTCTAGTTGGGGCTGGGTACCACTTGCTATTTGGGACTAAAAGTGGCTGAACATACGTGATGCAGTACCTTCTTGTGTTGGATCAAAGAATTGCGTGAGAGAAAAATATTGAGAAAATCTCGTTAACTAAACATTCCACAAACTAGAAAAAGGCCATCTAAAATACCTGTGTAAGTAAAAAACAGAGATAATACCTGGGAGGAGAATTTGAAATCTCAGAGTTCAATCCCCTCATTGAACTGAGAACCAGAGGCCCAGAGAAGGCTGATTTGCCCACTGTCTTTCAGCCAACCCTTAGAGATCGTGATGAGTCCTGCATCCTATCTACTGCCTCCAGTGTCTCCACTAATTTGCGAATATTCAAATGGGGGACATTGAGCCATCATCAAGGTACTCCTGAAGGACTTTGAAAGAATGACATCCCTGAGAAGATTGGTCATGATTTAAGGGGTCAGCTGCCCTGAATAGGCAACTGCCTTGCTGGGGCATAGTGCCCCGATCCTGCCACCTAGAATCCAGGGCAGGGGATACTACTGGAATGGTTCTTTTGCCAACTCCCATTTTCCACAGCCAGGCCTGGGTCAGGCTGTCCTGGCCCTACTGTGACCTACTTCCTAGCTACAGGCTGTGCCAGGGTGAAGCCACACACACATCGACTCAGGGATTGTTAGAAAACTGGTGGCAAGTTGTGTCTCAAAGGCTGTAGTTCAGAACCTCAAGTGCTAAGATAACTTCCGACCTTCTTTCTGACTGGGTGTAGGCTTCCCAGAGTGGTATGGCACAGCTAGTCCTGTCCTGTCTTCATGAGTGGCCCCCACTCTTCCACTGTCAACTGGATGGGCTCTGGCATTGAATGGCTCCAGTTCTCTGTGGGCTGCTGGTGACCCCCATCTGACATCTGGAATTTGCTGTGGTTCCCTGGATGGGAGGACTTTCTAGCACACTGGCAGTTCCACAAGCCCTCTACCCCTTCCTCACTCCATAACTGCCCCACTGCTTTTATGGCAAATAGAAGGTATTAGGAAAATGTTTAAGCACCTTGAAGCTTTGCTGGGCCCAGGCTGCCACACCAGAGAGGCCCCACTTCATTCTAGGGCAGCGGTTCTCAACCTGTAGGTCGTGACCCACAGGAATTGTATTAAAAGGCTGCAGCATTAGGAAGGTTGAGAGCCACTGTTCCAGAGCTATGTGTAGACCAGAAAAATTTAAAAAAAAAAAATGAATGGCATTATATTCAAGATATAATATATGTGGTCAATATATAAAAATCAATTCTTTCTAATTGATGAAATGAGCTTTATAAAGATATCTTTTAGAATAGCATCAGAACAGAAAATATCTATGAATAAATGAAAAAAATCTATAAGATCTCTTCATAAATGTATGAAACTTTTTAAAAAGACAATTCTTATTTTACTGTCTGTGCTGGTGTTTATCTTCCATGGGTTAATAAATGCAGTATTATATCCCCCTAGATCAGTTCTTGAATTTGATGCAATTTCAGGTTCATTTTGGAAGTAGTTGACAAGCCTGTTGCAAAATTTATTTAGATGTGCCAAAGGGTCAGGAATAGCTGAGTCAGATTCAAAGAACAACAACGTATCTAGCATACTGATAACACTGTATCAAAGTCTGTTGTTAAACTATAGTGCACATACCAGGATGGATAGAAGTGTAACAAACAATAGAGAATCAAACCCACATGTGTATGATTCCCTGATACACGATGTGGCTGTGCAACATGATGCATTAAGTGTGGTCTTAGTAATAAATAGTGATGGGTCAATTTGATATTCAGGTGGGAAAATGTATCTTTAATCTCTTCAGTGCTCTAAATGCACAATTACTCTTAAGTCAGTGATAGTTTTTTGGGTTTTTTTTTTTTTTTTTTTTTGAGACAGAGTCTCAGTATGTCGCCCTCGGTAGAGTGCTGTGGCGTCATAGCTACCAGCAACCTCAGACTCTTGGGCTTAAGTAATTCTCTTGCCTCAGCCTCTTGAGTACTTGGGACTTCCAAGTACCCACCCACAATGCCCAACTGTTTTCTTATTGCAGTTGTCGTTGTTTCACTGGCCTGGTCTGGTTTGAACGCACCAGCTTTGGTTTATGTGGCCAGCGCCCTACCCACTGAGCTACGGGCACTGAGCCGTGAACGATAGTTTTTTAAAAAAAGAAAAAAGGGGCTTGGTGCCTGTGGCTCAAGCGGCTAAGGCACCAGCCACATACAGCTGAGCTAGCAGGTTCGAATCCAGCCCGGGCCTGCCAAACAACAATGATGGCTGCAACCAAAAAATAGCCAGGCATTGTGGTGGGCGCCTGTGGTCCCAGCTACTTGGGAGGCGGAGGTAGGAGACTCGCTAGAGCCCAGGAGTTGGAGGTTGTTGTGAGCTCTCATGCCACGGTACTTTACCCAGGGTGACAGCTTGAGGGTCTGTCTCAAAAAAAAAAAAAAGGTGGCACTAAGCCATAAGAAAAATAAACTGCATTAAGATTAAGAGCCTCTTTTTACCAGAAATACTATTAGATTGAAAAGGTAGGCCACAGGGCCTGGAGCAGTGGCTAATGCCGGTAATCCTAGCACTCTGGGAGGCCGAGGCAAAAAGGATTGCTTGAGCCCAAGAGTTTGAGGTTGCTGTTGTCTATGACACCACAGCACTCTACCCAGCTCTATGTAGTTAAGACTTCCTCTCAAAAAAATAAAGAAGAAAGGAAAGGTAAGCCACGGAGTAAGAGCCTACTTGTCAGATAGATAGGTCGATAAGTAGTTAGATCAGATAAAGAACCTACATCCATCCAGACCATATAAATAGCTTCAAAAACAGAAAGGCAGACAACTCAGTAGTAAATGGGTGAAAGGCTTGAGTGGTCACTGTGCAAAAAGCTGTCTAACTTTCCAATAAATGTGAAAAGGTGGTCTTCATTATTTTTAAGAAAAGTACAAATCAAAACTTTTAACACACTAAGAGTATAAATAGACCTGCCAGAATGTCTAATTTTTTCAAAAAGCAACAATACCAAATGTTGGACCCATCATCATTTATAATAATATAAAAACAATAGAGTGGATAAATAAATTGTGGTCGACAGTATAATGGAATACTACTGTAAGGTAAGGAAAGCAAACAACTACAGTCATCTACACATGACAGTATTGATGACACTCACAAGTATAGCTGAGATATCAGACATGATGCAGGACACACAGAATGGTTCTCTTGATGTAAGGTTGAAAAATTAAACAGAACCAAACTACAGTGAATGGAGTCTTCATGTTTAGGTGATACAATCATAAAGAAAATTAAGGAAACTAGGTGGTTGAGTAGGCAGGGAGGGTTCCCAGGTGGTAGAAGTTGAGGATTTGTTTTTTTGTTTTTCAAAAAAAAATAAAAGGAAAAGAAAATTAAGGAAACAATAATCATAAAAACCAGGATTATAATTAGTTTTATGGAGGGATTAAGGGTATGTTGAATAGGATATGGAATGAGGGGAATTGCTGGGGTGTGATGATCTAATTTTTTCCCTTTTGGTTGAATAGATATTTGCATTATATTAATTCATTAAACATTACATGTTTGTTCTGTGCTCTTTTTGTTTTTTGTTTTTTTAGAGACAGAGTCTCACTATGTTGCCCTTGGTAGAATGTCATGGCGTCACAGCTCACAGCAACTCCCAACTCCTGGGCTTAGGTGATTCTCTTGCCTCAGCCTCCCGAGTAGCTGAGACTACAGGCGCCCACCGCAATGCCTGGCTATTTTTTTGTTGCAATTTGGCCGGGGCCAGGTTTGAACTCCGCTGCCCTTAGTATACAGGGCCAGCACCCTACTCACTGAGCCACAGGCGCCACCCTGATTTGGTTAGCAGCTTATCTACTAACATGTGGAAATTGGAATTTTGCAGTTATAGACCCGTAATACTATGTGTGTATATATGTGAATTTATAAAACTACTGTTTCTTCATAGTATTATTTTTAGAAAATACTTACATTAATAGAAACAGTAAGAATTGGTGTTGCTTGTGAGTTTTTTCTTTTTTTAACATATACATGTATTTATTAGGTTTCTACTTTTTGCCTTCACAAAATTGAAAAAGCTTAAAATTTAATAGCAGTAACAATGTTTAAGATAAGGACTGGAAACAAAAACCTCATAAAGAATGAATGAAGATAAATACATTCAGAAAAGAAATAGGACCATTGCTGCATTGAAATATTAAATAATAATAATAATAATGCAAAGAAAGTAACATTCACATTGTCAAATAAGAATGTCTATTGGCTCAGTGCCTGTGGCTCAAGTGGCTAAGGCACCAGCCACATACACCTAAGGTGGCGGGTTCGAATGCAGCCCGAGCCTGCCAAACAACAATGACGGCTGCAACCAAAAAATAGCCGGGCATTGTGGCAGGCGCCTGTGGTCCCAGCTACTTGGGAGGCAGAGACAGAAGACTCACTTGAGCCCAGGAGTTGGAGGTTGCTGTGAGCTGTGATACCACGGCATTCTACCCAGGGGGACAGCTTGAGGCTCTATCTCAGAGAAAAAAAAAAAAAAAGGAAAAGAATATGTCTCATAGAATGCTTTGGCTCTGAGGTTCAGTATGGATTCATTAGTTAAGTTCTTATTTTTTTTCCAAAGTCTCAAAAAATAGACAACTAATATTTATAAATAAAAGTAAATGATAATTTCAAAAAAACAGACCACGCCAAATCTTATAGACAATAGAAAAAGAAGAAATACTTCAAAATCACTCTAGTTAATCTGTATACACCTGATATTAAAATTGGAAAAAATATATTATTATAAAGGGGAAATTACAAACATATTTTACTCATCAATGAGGATGCAATATCCTAAACAACATATGTTGTTATTTATGTTGTAGGATATTACTTGTGAATTATCTTTAAAACTAACATTTAATTGCAAATGTTTTAGGATCACGTACATAGTATGTTAAATTTAATGGCAATTCTTTAAGAAAGGATTCTTGTTCCAGAATGATTCAGTCCTCCATGTAAATAATCATTAAGACTTGACGTTTGAGGCAGTGCCTGTGGCTCAAGGAGTAGGGCGCTGGCCCCATATGCCGGAGGTGGTATGTTCAAACCCAGCCCCAGCCAAAAACTGCAAAAAAAAAAAAAAAAAAAAAGATTTGATGTTTATAGGGTTATAGTTACATTAACAGATTTTTTTTCTTTTTCTACACCATTCTTATTTTTTATATTTCCTCTATTCCCAAGAGTTATTTTTACACCTCACATTGTGAACAAGTAAGTAATTGAGTGTTATTCCGTCTAGAAATAGAATCAGTTTAGTCATGATTGAAAACATAAATGACACTTGGATGGAATTCTCCTGAGATATCTTTTTACTAGATTCATTCTAAAAGGATCTAGCTCATATCCCTGTTTCTTTCACTGTTTTCTCTATTTCATTTTGAATCTTTTTAAAATTTTGTTTTGGAGGCACAGTATGGTTCTGTAACCCCAGCAAGAGTACAGTGGTATCCTCATAGCTTACTGCAACCTCAAAATCCTGGGCTCTAGGTCCCCTTGCCTCAGCCTCCAAATTAGCTATAGAACTATAGGTGCATGCCACAACACCTGGCTAGTTTTCCTATTATTTTTAGTAGAGTTGGGGGGTCTTGCTCTTGCTCAGGTGGTCTTGAATTCCTGACCTCAAGGGATCCTCTGACCTCAGCCTCCCAGAGTGCTAAGGTTACAGGTGTGAGCTGCCACACCTAGCTTCATTTTGAATCACAGACTCTACCCCTTCTTTTCCTGATGAATATTTTTAATTAGTTAATTAATTATTCTTAAATATAAACAGTTGCTCTCCATTTACCCCTTCGTTCAGCTCCTGGCGACTACCAATCTGCATTCTGTCTCTTACTCTGGATATTTCATATAAATAGAATTTTACAACGTGGGTTCCTTAGTGTTTATCTTCTTTCACGTTTTCAAGGTTCATGTGGTAGCATGTATCAGTCCTTCATTGATGGCTGAATAATACTCCATTGTGTTTGTATATCATTAATCCATTGGTGGGCATTTGGGCTGTTTCTACCTTTTGGCTGTTCTGAGTAGTGTTACTGTGAACATGCCTGTATTGTACCAGTTTTTATTTCTTAGGGGTGTGCGTGTGTGCATTTTGTGTGACTCAGAAAATTGCTGGGTTGCATTGTAATTCTGTGTTAAATTTTTTTAGGAACCAGCAAATTGTTTTCCATAGACTATTTTGTATTCTTAGTGATAAAAATTTTTGAAGGTAAATAAAGCCCAAGAGTAATACATTTTTATTTTTTGTTATTTTAAGCCACAAGTGTCAAGCGCTCATAACCATACGTCAACAGAAGAACAGCAGCTGTACTGGGCCAAAGGGACTGGCTTTGGAACAGGCTCGACAGCGTCTGGGTGGGATGTGGAGCAAGCCTTAACTAAACAGAGGCTAGAAGAGGAGCACGTTACTTGTCTTCTGCAGGTACGTTTGTAGAGTTGATATTGTTACTGGTAATAGATTAATCATGTTTTATATTTATTCTGATTTTTAAATGTTAATGACTGATCCAACTCATCCCCAGCTACTCTTAGCCACTTGTGCTCTCTGTTCCCAGACATTTTGAGATACCCACTGACAGAGATTGCCTTTCCCTGCTGGTGACTCTGTATTTCTCTTTCAATTAGCTTCTTCACTAAGAGGAAAGTGGCAAGGAAAAGTATCCAATACAGGCTCAGTGCCTGTGGTTCAAGTGGCTAAGGCGCCAGCCACATATACCTAAGGTGATGGGTTCGAATCCAGCCCAGACCCGCTAAACAACAATGATGGCTGCAACCAAAAAATAGCCGGGTGTTGTGGCGGGTGCCTGTGGTCCCAGCTACTTGGGAGGCGGAGGCAGGAGACTCACTTGAGCCCAGGAGTTGGAGGTTGCTGTGAGCTGTAATGCCATGGCACTCTACCCAGGGGGACAGCTTGAGGCTCTGTCTCAAAAA
>CAUYTI010143815.1:0-19945 GCA_963575145.1 Galago senegalensis | reverse complement strand
TGGTCCCAGCTACTTGGGAGGCGGAGGCAGGAGACTCGCTTGAGCCCAGGAGTTGGAGGTTGCTGTGAGCTGTAATGCCACGGCACTCTACCCAGGGGGACAGCTTGAGGCTCTGTCTCAAAAAAAAAAAAAAAAGAAAAGGAAACAGGGTCATATAGGTTCATGGTTATCATTTCCAAAGGTAACAATTACAAAAAGACTTATAATGACAGCCTAAATTTTTCATACTGCCAGAAAACAAGTGTCAGTGTGTGAGATCTTTCTAGTTTTGACTATGGTCAGTATTGATTCTAGGCTAAGATCTTTTCCTCAAACAATTTTTCAAATGAATTTCAACGAATTCCCCTAGTCAAAATCACATAATTTAAATATACCCTGCTAAAATGCAATGTCTCACAAGAACTCTAGATATTAGGCAATTTTTTTTCTTGCTCCAAGGATATTTTTGGAGAAAACAAAACATTCATTTATATGCAAGCCAATTAAACACTAACAGTTTGAGCCACAAGTCTTTCAACACAGCTTCTAGTCTAGCTGAGGTGTTCTTATGTGTCCGAAACCACAGAGATCAGGAAGAATTCTATCCAGGCAAAAGTGTCGCGGTCACCTTACGGTCAAGGACAGAGAAGCATGAGCAAAGAAAACATAAAACCCTGCGGCTGTTCTAGTCAAGCTGCCCCAGCTCACTTTCCTCAGTACGTGTGACAGCTAAGTGATTAATACAAATCGTGAGCATACCCAGCCTTCCAGCCGGTGTCTAACAGGTAACTGGTTTAACAGAGGAGTGAGGGTCCACTCATAAATCCCGGCCACATGTGAAACTCTGCCACAGCCATGAGTAAGGAAGAGAAAATAAAATGCCAATGCCCATGGAACCAAAAAAAAAAAAAAAATGTCACCTAAGGGCAGAAAAGCATCATAACAGGTGAAAGAAAAGTGACAGTTTACAATGCTTATTTCAGAATATAAAAGGCACATTTAAAATAAAATGCGTCTGGGACCTTAAGAAAATTTGAGATGATTCACTCTATGAATCATAAAATGTGTAAATATTATTATTTGTGCCTCACCCTTTTCAGATTTCTGAGCTTTATTATTGGATATCTCTTCTGAAACAATATCCAAAACAGTAGTGATTGTATGTAAGTGTATATGGGATGATCTTTAGTGTTTTTCTGTTAAACGTATGCAGAACATAATTAAAAGTACCTCAAAATGGATGAGCAAAAATACAACATATGGACTTTAAAAAATAAAAGCAATATGTACAATCTTAGTATCAGAAAATACTCAACGTCAAAGCATTAAATTGGAACATGGAACATTTTTTACTCATTAGAGGCCTGACGAAATTTAACTTTATGAACAAATGTTCATGTACCAAATGTCATAGCATCAGTGTAATCAATGAGATTAGAGAACTAAATTATAACTGTAAAAATCAACTATAGCTTCAGATGACTGATGTCAGAAAGTAGCATCATTACACTAAGGGACATAATTTCTCCATTATTTGGGACAGTAGTGGAAATTCAACACCCTGATTCCTTATCTAGGAGATCTTTGCCAGGTAAAAATGTTGAGTGTACAAAGCCAATGAGTTTTAAATAAAAGTCCTATACTACATAAATATACACAGTTACTATTTGCCATTTAAAAATAAAATATAACTTAGAAAGGATTTAATGTAAAAATGGATATAATGTTCTACTAAAATACTATACAATTATTTAAAGAGTCAGATTATTGAAATTAGAATTTTAAGTGTTTTTCTCATTTACCTAATGTATTATCCTGAATTAGAAATCACTGGATTAGCCAAAATGAGTTAAAATTCAAAGTTCAAAGTTCCTAGTGAACAGGAACTTGATAATTGTCAGCTAGTGCCATAAGAAATTGGTGTCTGCAGTATTCAATGTATTGATAGTTCAAGAAAATATATAATCATCCACTGATTACAGAAAAAGACATTTATCATAAAATCCATCATTGTATGTATGTATGTACATATACCAAACTTTCTACCTGATAGCAAATTACAACAGGCAATCTTATTGAAGTCAAGGATTAAAGGAGCTTGCACACTATTTGCTTCACAAGACCAGTATTATAATAGACGTAATAAATATGATAAGAAAGCACAAGAGTAATGTAATTTAGACGTCATCTGCTACAAGGGAAATCTAGGAAAATTAAAAGAAAATCTTCAGCAACTTAAAGAATTCAGTCAGCAAGTTCATGTCTAAGTAAATATGTAAAATTATTATGTAAATAATAAAAGAGTCTATCCACAAGAACAACAACAACATATGGGAAGAAAAACACAAAACACCTTGAAATAAATCCAATAAAAACAGTCAGTAATGATTCAAAGAAAACTTGAAAAATTTAACATCAAAGCTAAGAAGAGCCTTCATGTACAGAGTCACACACCATTTTCTTGGATGTGTGTATTGTACAGCTCCACATTTTCTTAAAGTTAACCTCTCAATGAAATAAACTCTATTTAATATCTCAATGGAATTAGATGAAAAGTATAAGATTATTAAAACTCATTAAAATCATAAATATGAGCCTATGTTGAGAAAACAATTAAAATAAAGGAAGATGAGAAGGACTTGCTTTACTAGGTGTCTAAAGCCTGTTATAAAAACATAATTAATGAAACAGTTACTGAGACAGGAAAAGGAAAACAGTCAATGAAATACACTAACGACTTCAGAAGGACTCAAGGAGATGTGAAGACTTATTATAGACTGTGATAAAACTGGATTTTTTTAATCAGTGGGGAAAGAATAAATGACACTGGAACCATTTGACTTCAATTAAAACATATTATGTTCTTGGGTGGCACCTGTGGCTCAGAGGAGTAGGGCGCCAGCCCCATATGCCGGAGGTGGTGGGTTCAAACCCAGCCCCGGCCAAAAAGTGCAAAAAAAAAAAAGAAAAACATATTATATTCTTTCTTCATATCTTAAACCAAAAAAACTCAAAGAAATTAATGATGTAATGGAAAAATAAACATACATAAACTTGAGTAGTAATCTCTATAATTTTAAGGTAGGAATAATTTTGTAAGAAAAAGAGTAATAGAATTACATAAAAATTTATAATGGGCAATAAAATTATAAAAACTATACGGAAGAGCAGAATCATCAATAAAGAGTATTTATTTATTTGTTTGAGACAGAGTCTCACTGTTTCACCCTTGGTAGACTGCTGTGGCGTCACAGCTCACAGCAACCTCAAACTCTTGGGCTTAAGAGATTCTCTTGCCTCAGCTTCCTTAGTAGCTGGGACTGCAGGCACCTACCACAATGCCCGGCTATTTTTAGGTTGCAGTTGTCATTGTTTTAGCAGGCCCAGGCTGGGCTCGAACTTGCCACCTTCAGTATTATGTGGCCGGTGCCTACTTACTAAGCTATGGGCGCCAAGTCAATAAAAAGTATTTAAATACCCACCTCACCCTCCCTACAAATGTTAAAACCTGCTTATGCAAATCTTTTTCAGCCATGAAATTGGTTAGAACTTAAATGTTCTCTGCACCAAAGAAGGTACAAATTGTACATTGACACCTTTCCAGATGCCAACTTAATAATATAATTTGAAATAATTAACAGTTATTCTAAGTAATTAGATTAGTGCATAAAGGTGTAGGCACAAGGGTGCTTATTGGAGTTTTGTTCACATTTTTTTTTAATGTTAAGAAATTAACACTCGGTAGTAAAGAGTTTATAATCATTTAAAGGGTTGACACCAAAAAGTATACACACCACATTATTATGACAAAAACAGTAGATTATACAAGCAAACAGAAGAAAGATAACCTAAAGTGTTTCTTATACATTCACAACCAATATAGCGCAGCCAAAATAGCACTAGGAGTTATCTCTAGGTAGAAGGAAAAAAGACCTTTCTTCTTCATAACTTTCTGTAAAGTTTGAAATGAGTCTGAGTTTTCCTTATAATCAGAAAAGACGTGGCTACTTTTATTAAAACATTTTTATTCAACTAAATAAGCAATGGATAAACTTGTTCTTTTATGTACGGATACAAGATTTTGTTAGTGTTCATGAAAGTTTTCCAGTTTCCAGTGCCTATCATTTTAATGTGCTTGTGACTCTCCACGAAACAACTTCCCTCATTTTTAGATAATTTTATTTCAAATCGTATGTGTCACTTGGGAGTCATTCAAATATTTAAATAAATGATTGAAGCAACACAAGCCTTTGCCGTAATTGCTTCACTTTTTAATTTCCCCGCTCTGCCCTTAATGAACATCGTGGCCTTTTTATCATCTCTCTATGATTCAGCACACTCCGTGATCACCTATGAATCAGGCATCTGTAAAATTCCCTTCCCGCACAGAGCTAAGTAAAATAAGTACATGTGCCTTTGCCTCTATTGTATCGTAATTAACTTGCAAAAGTTTCACAGGATATTAATCTAGCCTTTTATTTTTATAGTTCATTAAGTACATTATTATGTTTGCACACACTTTACATTCACAGCATTCCTTAAAACAATTTTATTAGTTATTTCTCATGTGTTGTTATTAAATTATGAAATATGACTCAACCAAACAAAATACACTCAAAAATAAAGTTGCAACTTTAGAGAAAATCTAATATAATAAGAGGAGTTTCGGGGATCCAGTTCCCAGTCAGAGCATTTCCACACGTTTTAGGTCAGTTTAACAAAACCTGCAATGATCAGAAATGAACTAACCTTGCCCCACTCCCTCTAAGTTTTCAAAAGGGTGTTCCCAAAGCTAAATCTTAATTTAGTTGGTTTTATGGGCTTCCTGATCCTACAATTCACCAGCAATTAATTAAATTCCTCGTCAGCACCTAAAGAGAGTTTGTTTATCAATTGATAAGGTTTCCATTTTTCTACCTGTCCTTGTAAACATAATGCGTCCCTCTTCATTCGCACATTTTTCTTTAACATTTTTGAGGGCATAGATTGAACCTGCCCTTTAACTACATGTGAAGTAGAAAACTTCAGGGTTTCAATCAATCTGTCTTAACTATATGTGATTTTTTTGGGGGGGGTCACAGTTTCATTTACCGCATGGACCTTTTCAATAGTCCCCATGTTGGTCTTTACTTCAGTCCTTCCTACCCTCTCTCACCAGAATGTCCTTTCTAAATTCATCTCTGCAGGTCCCTTGGCTCCCCTCAAAGGCCCTTCTCATCTGCCTGGCGGGAGTCCAGCATTTGTTGGCATAGCACTCTCCATGTGAGGGCCCTTCTTTTTTAAACTTTAGTGTCATCATCCACTGTCCAACTTCACAGCTCTGTTGATTTGCACAAGCTGCTGCCCTTGCTTCTGTTCTCACAATCTTCAGTCTGCTTAGTAAAGCTTTCTTTTTTTGAGATGAAGTCTCACTTTGTCATCCTCAGTAGAGTGCTGTAGCATCACAGCTCACAACAACCTCAAATTGTTGGGCTCAAGGGATTCTTTTGTCTCAGCCTCCCTAATAGCAGGGACTACAGGCACCCACCACAGCGCACGCCTTTTTTTTTAGAGACGGGGTCTCGCTTTGCTTAAGCTATTCTTGAACCTGGACCTCAGACAATCCACCAGCCTCTGCCTCCCAGAGTGCTGGGATTATAGGCGTGAGCCACTCTGCCTGGCCCTTAAGCTTTGTGTATCATTTAAAGTTTTGAAACTTCTAAGAGT
Source organism: Galago senegalensis (assembly GCA_963575145.1). Lineage (NCBI taxonomy): Eukaryota > Metazoa > Chordata > Mammalia > Primates > Galagidae > Galago > Galago senegalensis. The sequence continues at coordinate 14,260 of CAUYTI010143815.1, read as the reverse complement.
AAAAACATTTGAGGTACTTGTTCAAAATATGCCGCACCCCAAGATCCTGAGAATCAAGGTATTTTTATGCAAAAATAAAATAAAATAAAGTAAGTGGTACTGCTCTCAGGATTTCCAATTCTGGCTGCAAATTACGTGCAAATTAGAATAACCTATGGTAGGAGTGGCAAGTGGCACTCACTGGGTATTCAGACCTCGTTGTGATTTAAATACTTCCCAGGTGGTTTGTTTCCAATATTCAACAAAGCCTGAGAAATGCTACTTTAAAACCTTTGTTCAGGAACTAACTCTCCTGTAAAGAATTCCATGATCCTTGTGACAGAAAAGTTGCACTCTCCAGAGAGATGATTCTTTGCTATAAGCTATGATGCCATGGCACTCTACCCAGGGGGACAGAGCAAAACTCTGTCTCAAAAAAAGAAAAAAAAAGATTAAATGTTTTTCTATTGCTATTTTTGTTTTCAGTAAGCAATTATGTGCTTGCCTGAACCTTGAGCACATGCTATTATCTGTATAAATGTTTCCCAGACATACTTTGTCCAAAGGAAGTAAAGCTGGTAAAATTATATCAGGCTCCCAAATGTTCCATTCTAATGCTTTCATTCTCTGGAAAGCACAAACCTAGATTATACTTTTTATTTGTCAAGTGTAAAAGTAAATTTTATGTTAGACATAAACTCTCTATATTCTTATATTATCTTCATTTAATATTTATGATTTTTATTTGTTATTATTATTTACATTGTCTTTTTTTGCAGTTTTTTGCCAGGGCCAGGTTTGAACCCTCCACCTCTGGTATATGGGGCCAACGCCCTACTCCTTTGAGCCACAGGTGCCGCCCTTTGTATTCTTTTTGTACTACTCTATATTCAACGACTTCCAAAGTGAATAGTGGAAGAAGCTGCCTAGGTTTGGAAAAAGATACAGTTAGTTGTTACCAGAGAAAATTAAGACTGTGTCTATGGGAAGGTCATTCTGATTTAGCCATACCAATGTATGCTCTCTATAGAGAACTGTTTCAGAATAAATGGGAAATTTCGGCTGCCCAAAATCTATGTCAACTAAAACCTTTGTATTTCTGTTGGGTTGATCTTGACCTTGTGGTCCAAACTATTAATTACAAACTAAGAGATGTGATTTTTTAAATTGTCCTGAATAAATTAAGTTCGACAGCCCATAATGGAGTGGAATCTGACATCATATCAAGGAATCATAAAATATTTGCTAAGTTAGATGTTCGGTACCGATTACCAACAAGCCTAGGCTTTTCATTGCATTATTTCAATGCTGGCCAGATGCTTAACTTTTTTATTTTTCTTATTCTGATTCTCATACCTCAAATTTTTACCACAATAATAATAAAACTGTTATAATAGTAAGACACCACAGTACTGAGGGACTTGGATTTTTTTGATTGTTATTACTGTTTTGTTTTGTTTCATTTTGCTTAATGGAGGTTTTATAGAGTAGGGATCTGTCATTTATGGTTGCCTCAAATCTTCCGAACCTTATTCCCACACTGTGGACCTTTCCAAGGTAAAGTTTCAAAAATCTACACCTTTCTTCTTTGTACTAAGTACATCTTCCACTAATTAGATGTATTTGTATTAAACTTTAATTTTGAAGCAAGATACTCAAAGGGAAGCAGATGTAGAGTGAGAGAAATGGTGCGTAACCAAGGTCATCGGTGGTGATGGTGGGTTAATTGTGAGAACAAGGCAAAGAAAAAGCCTAACTTCAGAAGTTGTCCTTGGTCCCGGTGTGAATAGTGGCACTTTTGCAGTGTCAGGATTGAAGTGTTTATTTACTGTAAGCTTAGTCTAGGATCCATTCCCTTAGCCCTTTCAAAAGTTCTGTCACATTTTTAATATGTCTTAATACTCCCCTACTATTTAAACTAACCAGAATAGATTTTGGTGACTACAACCAACAACCACGAGTGATAGTTTATTGCTAGAATAGGAAATTTTAATTTAAAAGTAATGCATCTGTTAGTCATTATTTTGTTTCCAAGGTAAGTGATGTATTTGATTGTATTTGATATTTCTTTAATGGGGTAACATTTTTTCATGGACAATTTCTTGGCTTCTATTGTCTATCCAGAACTGCATTAAATGCTAGGGATGTGTTAAAGCAATTAGACAAGTAATTCCCGTTATGAAACATTATACAACTTCGAAAGAATTTCAAATAAGAAAATGTTCCAAATAAGGTTATCTGTTGCAAATTGCAAATTTAGAAGAGAATGTTGTCACTTGCTGCAGATGCCTCTTGAAAGAGACACAGCAACTTTTATCACTAGCCTTTTATTTTCTTATTTTGTGAAGCAGCTTCTACAATTTTCTTCCCTTATTAAGCCTTTGAACAGAATCTCTAGGTTCAATGAATGATTTATGAAGAAGCTGAAGAAAAAGCTTCAAGAGATGAGTAAAAAGAAAAAGATAGATCAGAGGGCCAATTCCTATTATTTAAAAAATCTCAACATCCTTGGGAAGATCATGGGATACAGATTTTAAGCCTTCACCATCAATTGAAAAACGTGGTGAGTAGACGAAAAACGCATACAGAGAAACTGAAACTTTCATAGAAATAAGAGATCATCTACATAACCTGGCTAACCACCCTTACAGGTAACTAATTTACTTACATTGCGAGGAAGGGGTTAAAATGTATATATTTGTTATTTCCTCAGGCTTACGTGTCTTTGCCACCTTTCAAACATGTAGACAAATGTCCCTCCCAAATGGGTCTTCATACTTCCTACTTTTCTATATCCAGTAAGCACGCCCCCACATGCATATGTGTGTGTGTATATATAACCTTGAAAAATGCAACTTATATTTTTATTTCCATGACATCTATCACGTTATACAATTAGTGGTTTCTAGACCCATTAAACTTCGCCTCTGGAACAATACACATAAATATGTATATTTATACAAGCACATAAATATAGTTGTGGTGGATGTCATGAGATGAAATAATACTTGAGGGCTTCTGCTTAGAATTAGCCTGTATCCGGCGATGATTTATGGGGAAGACAGAGAAGAGAGTGCTACATCGATGTTAATTGTACAGTCCAAGTTGGGAGCAATGTACAGATACAGCAAGCCAGTCTCTTAGCTCCAAAACACACAACTTCACTCCTTCCTCCTCCTCAACACAAAATTATCTTAGCAGAGCAGGAAGAGAACTCACAGAAATGCAGAAAAAAGGACACAAGCAATTGACATCCCGCACCCGGGAAGACATAAAAAGTCCATAATGAGTCAGCCATGGTTTACAGTATTGTTTTTTATGTAGTCTGTATTTCAACAGTCTATTTTTGTTCGATGTAAGTGAAGAGAAAGGAAGTTTTATTAGAGGTTTGTTGACTAGCTGCTGACGCTGATATGCCTTAAACGGTGCATTGAGGTCTTAAGCTGTCAGGTCCTGGTAGAATGAAAAGTATTCTTAGATTTTCAGTGACTTTTCTCTAAAACTCCCACAAATACATATTCTGAACTAAAAGCCTTTGCTTTCTCTGTCATCGCTGAATCTTTTCCTGGAAATATGATAAAATTTCAGTGTCTGCAGCTCTACTGTCTTTGTGGAAGAAGATGGTCAGTGAAGCAGGGGCAGAGAAACCTTCATGAGAACACTTAAATCTCAGCAGTTGAGATGATGACGAATGTTACATGTTAATGTTAACGGCACACTTTCTTTAGCCCTTTCTAGAAGGGCTTACTTTCTTTTTTGCTTCCAATTCCTTTAATAAGAATGAATAGGCACAAATGATTTTAAAAACCTTTCTAGTTCCAAGAACTAGGACTTTGGCAGATGTAGCTAGAGGAAAGTATAAAATCTCTTTTCAGTTAGAAAGCCAAAAGTTCAAGCTCCTTCTTTTTTCCTTACAAAAATATTTATTTTTATTAAATCATAGCTGTGTACATTAATGCAATCATGGGGTACAATGTGCAAAAAATATTTCTAAACAGTAGAAAGGTAGTTTCTACGAAGTGTTTAAGTAGCAAAAACAAATTAAACTTCATAGATTCTTGCTAATTCATTTTCGTTAGGTTTTCATGGAATTTGATGGGAGAAAAGAAATGACTTATCGAATGTACCCAATGACCTTAAACTCAAAATTTGAGGGTTGAAAATAACGAGGACAGCCGGGAAGTAATACTGAGAAGTGAGTGTAAGTATAAATGCAGAGCTCTGTGGTTGAGTGATCTTCATGATGTGATATGATGAATATGACATTATGTATGATCTAAGTTTCTTACATAAGAGTTAATCCAAAATAATTGTTTTCCTAGCAAAGAACAACTAATGACACAATGGACCATTATCCATTTTTTCATTTACCAAAATTTCAATACCTACATTGTGCCAGGAGCAAATGCTCTACCTTCAAGGAACACAACTTATAGGATAAATGAGATGCAGAGATGCCCATTTTTAACATAGTCATTTATTTATGTGAGTACTCGGATAAAAATGCACACAGAGTATTATGGACATTCGTTCTTAGCATGGAAGTCTTAAGCCAAGCAAGGCTTGGTAGAAAATTTGATTTCTCAACTGTCAGTTAAAAAATGCAGTTGGCCTAGCTTGAACAGAGGACAGGGAAGGGTACTCAGAGACATGAGAGCAAAAGCCTAGAAAAGTCAGAAATTCAGGTGATTTATTGGTTTGTCTATATTCACACACCAAAAAAATGCAGTTCTATTATTAGAATACATTTGATATTGCAAATTAGAATTGATTTTGATAATTCAAAACCACTACAGGGCTGAGTTTCTTTCTAAGAACAGGTATAGTCCTCAAAGGTGTGTCGTGTGTGTGTCTGTGTGTGTGTTTTCCATCAAGAAATTCTGGAGAGTCTGTGGACTCTCCTTCAAAAAAATTCCTCTTTATAATGAGCTTTCTAACCTTAATCTATTTTTTCTCCTCCCAAAATTGAAGGCTGCAGACTTTACACAAAAGCAGGACTTTAAAACCTTAGCCCTACTGACATTTTTGACTCAATAACTCTTTGGGGAGGTAGGGAGTTACCTGTACATTGCAGAATGTTTAGAATTATCCGCGTCTTTTATTCACTTGGTGCAAGTAGAAGACTACGGTCACCCTACCACTCACTGCAGTTGTGACAAACGCTTTCAGACATTGATAAATATTTCCCGGTGGACAAAATCACCACTAGCTGAAAACACACTAACAAGTTATTGCACCTTTGTTTTACTATCACAGTTCAAATTAGGCTGAAATGTTTTACTGCTAGTAAAGATATAATATTAAAAGACAATAGAGTGACTTATACAGAGGACATCTTGTGACCAAATATCAAGCCATTCACTATAAGAAACTAAAGTGGACGAGATAGCCATGTAATGGGGACGATCCCATGTCCTGCAAAGCAGTCTGTGGGATTAATTGGTGCCAATGTCCTCCCCCTACTGGTTACATCATTATTCCTTTTCTGAGACCATACAGTAGGCTCAGCTCCTTCATAACCTAGAAGGAAGCTGGAAAGAGTAAATCTGTCTCAGTTGAAGTCATGTTACAGTCCAGCCTGTGGTTTTCAACCTCAGAAACTCTTTGGAGTCTCCTGAGAGATTTAAGTAATACTGAATCCTTGATTACTCTGCAACTTTCAGATTTAATTTAAACAATTCTTATTCCTCAGTTATGCCCAGAGGTTCTGATTTAATTGGTTTAATTGGGGTAAGTCTCAGAAATTATGAAAGTTCCCGTGGAATTCTAATGTGCTGCCAAGGTTGGGAAACAGTGCTCTCCTTACCTTATCTTGGGTTACAGATCATTTTTTAAGATTTGTTTTGATTAGAAATGTTGGAAGGAAGTTAAATCTCACTTTAGTTATACTCGCATATATCTAATTAGTCTTTTTAAAGCTCATAAATTTAGCATCGGTGTTACATCTAGAAATTTGGGTTTTGAAACTAGAAATGTATCTTTATAACTAGAAATTTCATCTTTAACCCAATGTTTTCCAAACTTGTCTGCACCTTAGAATTATGTGATTTATTCTTAAGACCAGGCCACAACCCAGATCAATTAAACTGAAATTTGGGGCAGGGGGTACTATACACACCAGTATTTGTGAAGATCCCCAGGTGACTTAAATGACCAGACACATTTGGGAAATATTACTTTAACTTGAACAGGAGAGGGATTAAAATGTCCAATAGACATAGATCAATGGTTTTCAACTTTGCTGCATGTTAGAATTACCTGGGCACTTTGAAAACCCCCAAAGCCCAAGTTACACCACGAGTCTGTTAAATCAGAATTGCTTGGGACAGAAGCCAGGCACCAGAACTTTTTCAGATTCTAAGGTGATTTCAATGTGCAGTCGAACAGTGGTCCTCAGAATCAACTGCAGCATTCGATAAAACACAGACTTCTGGGGGCCATTGCCAAAGGTTCTAGGTCAGTAAGTCTGTGAATAATTTTCATTTGTAACACATTTTCAGGTGGTACTAGGTGTAGGAGCTAGTGAATAATTTTCATTTCTAACACATTTTCAGGTAATACTAGGTGTAGGAGCTAATTTTCATTTCTAACACATTTTCAGGTGATACTAGGTGTAGGAGCCACACTTTTGAGAACCACTGGATTGAGAGAATCAGCCTATAAATGAAGGATGAAGAGACACAGGAATAATTAAGTTTAACTTCCAGGAATTTTTCCAGTGCTACCTATTTTAACGCTTGTTGGATTCTTTTAACAGATGTGTTATTATTTAATGAATCCTTGAAAATACTAATTATACTCATTTAAATATTTTCTTATTTCTATATTAACTCTCTTCCATTCTGGTTAGTTTTTACTTTTTTATTTCTTGGTGCTTCTTTTTCTTCTCTTGTTCAGATATAGTTAAAGATACGGATATAAATATAGAAATAAATATAGATAAAGATAGAGATAGATGAAATATGGATCAACAGTTATAGTTCTCAAATTAGTTTCTTTAACCCAAATAAATGAGAAGACCTATGTGCTAGGCAGTAAATACAATGTCTCATGATGGAATCCTGATTATAGAAGTTATGGCTCCTCAGAAGAGGAAATGAGCATGGGTAGCAGAACAGCCTTTATTTTAAGGTACCCAGATTATTTATCCACTAAATGCTGGGTATGTTCCTCTCACAGCAACTATAAGTGAAATAGAATCTTTGCCCCAATTCTCCAACCCCAGGACTCACTATGAGAAATCTCATGTGTCTGACCTCCATGGATAACTTTAGTTAGATGATGGATGCTTCAATCAGCACACAGAAAGCTCTGAAGGAAGGCATTTGTACTGAAATTCTATAGCCAAATCATTTTCTTATTTCTATAACAGTCAAAATGATGACTCCCTCCCCTCCCCCACCAAGAAAAACAAAACAAAACTAACTTACTCAAAAACAAATCAGGTAATTTGGAGAAGAAAATCAAACAAATTATGTAGCATGTAAATATAACAACAATTTACTTAAATTTCACAATAAAAAAAACAACAAAGTAACCTGATATCAGCAAGGAATTAGAAAACTTGAACAATCCCATACATTATTTAGACTTAGAAGATATATATAGAAAATTCCACCCAACAACAGTAGAATATGCACTCTTCTTGACTGCACATGAATCATACTCCAGGATAGACAACATGTTATGTCACAAAACAAATCTTAATAAATGTAATAATATTGAAATCATACAAAGTATCTTTTCCAATCCCAATAGAATGATCCTAGAAATCAATAGTAAAAGAAAAATTGGAAAGGCTACATATATGTGGAAATTAATTAACTTCCATATGTGTCTAAAGAATAAAGTATAGCCAGGCATTGTGGTGGGTGCCTGTAGTCACAGATACTTGGGAGGCTGAGGCAAGAGACTCAGTTAAGCCCAAGAGTTTAAGGTTGCTGTGAGCTGTGTTGCCACCACACTATAATGAGAGCAAAAAAGTGAGAGTCTGTCTCAAAAAAAAAAAAAAAAAAAAACAAGAAGAGTACAGTAGAGAGAAACAAAATATAGAATAAAAAACCAGTGAAGAAAATTACTGAAGCCAAGAATTGTTTTCAACAAATTTAAGGAGATTGAATTAGTAAACCAACCTCCCACTAAATTAAAGACCAGGACTAGTTTGCTTCACTGGTGAATTCTGCCAAATGTTTTAAAAAAGAATTAACACCATCCTTCTCAGATTCTTGTAAAAAATTAAAGAGAAGAGTCTACTTCCAAGCTCATTAACTGAGGCCAAAGCCAAGCAAAACGCCTATTATGAGAAAAAAAAAAAAAAAAAAGAACATAGACCAAAATCTCTAATGAATATGGAAGCAAAAAACTTCAACAAAAACTAGCAAATAAAATGCAATAACATATTAAAAGGATTGTACACCATGGCCAAGTAAGGTTTATTTATGGAATGCAAGGAAAACTGAAAATACATAAACTCAATCACTCTACTATATCACATTAACAGAATGAAGGAAACAGTAATGAACATGTGATCTTCTCAACTGATGTAGTAAAAATATTTGACACTTTCAAATCTTTTCTTGACAGAAGCAATCAACAAACCCAGAACAGAAAGAAACTGCTTCAGGATAATAAAGGCATGATATGAAAAGCTTACAGCTAATGCCATTTTGAAGGGTGAAAGACTTAAAGCTTTTTTCCTAAGATTAGGAACAAGACAAAAATACCTGCTTCTGCCATTTCTTTTTATCATGATACTAGAAATCCAATCCAGAGCAATCAGACATGAAAAAGAAATAAAGGTATCAAAATGAGAATGAAATAAAATTATCTCTGTTCATAGGAAATATAATCTCATGTGTAGGAAGCACTATTAAAATATTTTTTTTTTCATTTCCACATAAAGTATCTGAGTTACTAAAATCTTTCAAACACAAAAATCTGTTTGGACTAATAAATAAATTCAACAAAGTTGAAGGATATATCACAAACATGCAAAAATTAGTTGTATTTTTATATACTGACAATGAACAATTCTAAAAAGGAATTAAGAAAGCAATTTCATTTATAAGAGCATTGAAAAGAATATCTAGGATATCTAAAACTCAACCAAGGAGGAAAAATACTTACACACAGAAAACTACAAAATGTTGAAGAGAGAAGTTTTTAAAAGACACAGATAAATGGAAGGGCATCAATATTACAAATAAGAGGATTAAAAACATTAATATTTCAGTACTATTCAAAGATATCAAGAGATCTAATATAAAGGTCATTTAAATACCAGTGACTATTTTGTGGAAATATAATGGAAAAATTCATCATAAAATTTACATAAAATCTCTGAATAGGCAAAATAATAATGAACAAAAGGAACACATCCTCACATTTCTTGATTTCAAAAAATATAACTAAGCTACAATAAACAAAACATTGTGCTAGTGGCTTAACAACAGACACACAAATGGAATCAAATAGAGAGCCTCCAAATAAATTGTCCCATAAATGGTCAAATAATTTTTCACAAAGGTGCCTGGATCATTCAATGGGGGCAAGATCAGTCTCTATAACAAATAATACTAAGCAAACCAAATATCCACACATGAAAATAATGAATTTGGACTGTTACCTTACATTGTATGCAAAAACTAACTCAAAATGAATCAAAGACTGAAATGTAAGATGCAAATTTATAAAACTCCTAGAAGGAAACAATAGGGAGAGACATTGCATATATGACATTATATTTCAAAGACTTCTTGAATATGACACCAAAACATGGGCAACAGAAGCAAAAATAAACAAATGGGAATACATCAAACTTAAAAAATGCACATCAAAAGAAACTATCAATAGACTGAAAAGGTAACCTATGGAATGAGAGAAAAAATTGTGATTCTTATATTTCATAAATATAAGGGGTATCTCCATTAGTTTGGGCTGCTATTACAAATACCATATACTAACTTGGTTAAGCAACAGAAGTGTATTTCTCTCAGGTGGGGAGACTGAGAATTCAGGTGCTGGCTTAATCAGCTCATGGAAAGGGTCCACCTTCTGGTTTGCTGTCTTCTATTTCTGTTTATAAAGGCACTAATCACTTTCATGAGGGCCTCACCCTCAAGGTATAATCAACTCCCAGAAGCCTCACCTCCAAATCCTATTACACTGAAGGTCAGGGCTCACCAGGTGGAATTTGGGGAAAACAGAAACATTCAGTCCATAGTAAGGAGTTTAATATTCAAAATACATAAGCTCCTAGGTGTACAAAACAACAAATACAACAACAAAAAAATAACTAAAATTTTTAAATGATAAAGGACTTTACATTTCTTCAGAGGATAGATGAATGGCCAGGGAGCATATGAAAAGATATTTAACATCACTAATTATTATAGAAATGCAAGCCAAAACCACTGTAAAATATCACTTAGAATTCAGTAGGATGGCCATTATACTGAAAACTCTGTGAAATAATAATAATAAAAAAACAGATAATAATACATGTGGATGAGGATGTGGAGAAATAGACACTCTTGTGCACTGGGGGTAGCAATGTAAAATGGTGCAACCAATCTGGAAAACATTATGATGTTTCTCCAAAAAAGTAAAAATTAAATTACTATGTCATCCAGCAAATCCATTTCTAGAGATATATCCATAAGAATTACAAGCATGAGGAGATATTTGCATACTCACATTCATAGCAGCACTAGTCACAATAACCATGAGATTAGAGCAATTCAAGGTCACTGACAGATGAATGGATAAACAAAATGTGTTACATACATACGTGGATTACTGTTCAGACTTAGAAAGGAAGAAAAAATTTCTAGCAATCAGTTTTCCAATTTGAACCTCAACATTGATTCTCTACCAGTTCCTCAGCCTGCCTGGCCCACTGTGCTGATTTTGGACTTTTCACCCTCCATAATTGCATGCGTCAACTGCTTGCAATATTTTTTACATACACACGCCTTTTGGTTCTGTTTCCCTAGAGAAATCTGACTAATACGTGGATGAATTTTGCAGATATCATGCCAAATGAAATGAGCTAGTCACAAAAAGAAAAGTACTGAATGGTACTTTTCTAAGAAATGGTACCATTTCTATGTGGTATTGACAGTAATCAGATACATAGAAACCTAAACTAGAATGGGAATTGGCAGGGGCTGGAAGGAGGAGGAAATGGGGGGTTATTGTTTAATGACTATATGGGGTTTCACTTTTGCAAGATGACAAAGTTCTAGAGATTGATCCACAATGATGTGAGTGTACAGAGTGTCTCACAGGTTGCCATACATAGAGAAAATAGAAAATTATAGCTAAATGTACCTTTATTTGCAAAATGTTCATTACAAAAAATTTGTTACAAAATATGTAAAAAATATTCTCTCCATTTTTGCTTACCTCTTTGTCCCCTATGTATGGTAATTTGAGGGGTAACTTTTGGGACACCTTGTACTTAGTATCCCTATTGAATTGATTAAGGTATTAAAACATAATTTGTATTATATGTTTTTTGATGGTAATCATAACAAAACAAGACCTAGGCTTGGTGGCTGATGCTTATAGTCCTAGTAACTTGGGAGGCCAAAATGGGAGGATTGCTTGGGACCTGAATTTCAAGACTAAACTGGGACATGCAGTAAAACCTTATCTCCAAAAAATGAAACAAAGCAAAACAAAACAAAAAGCCATCAATGTTTACATGGTTCTATTGACTCTAAAACAAATTACAGAATAAAAAATCAAGAAATGTCTACTATAGCTTTAATGACACAGAAAAGAAATGTGATTTAGAAAGTATGCCCTAATTGAGTTTGATCAACAATTTTTAGCTTGTTTTAAAAAACAGTAACAAATAAGCAAAAGACTAAGTTTTCTCCAGGGGAAAATCCCTTAACTTTGTATAATAGGGGGTCTTACTTCATGAGTCTCAGAATTTAACCATTTGTTGTGTTATTTAACTGGGCTCTATTCTTTTTCCCCTTTTAAAGAATACTGTGTGGTATTAGCTGAAACATGACATGTACTAATTTTATACAATTCATATTTGTATGACAATGAAATATAACATGATAGAGAGTACACATACCATTCTCTTCAGGAAAGTATAGGAAGATTTAACATTTAATATACTTCCAATAGACGTAACAAGGTCTTATAAACTGTTGATTCACTGTCTTAGTTGACTCCACACATTGTTCATGCTATTTAAGGCAAGTGACCACATCGTATAGCTTCTGTCTAGCGTCTGTAAAGTAATAACACAAGAAGCACGACATTATAACCTACGGGGATCATAAATACTAACGCTATAGCATTTTTATCACAAGCTTATATCAAAGGCAATCTGGCCTCTTTTAACAAAGGATTCTTCCATTAGTAAGCAGTCTCGTATTGCAAATAGAAACGATTTGTAAGCACTTTCACTCAGCCAGGCAACTGCAGCTATGTCTCCTTTGTGTTTCCTTATTCTAATATGGGCTTACTTAGATGAAACTGGAATTGCCTTTTTCTCCTCTAGATGACAGGTCTGGTTTAATTCCTGGCCACTCTATTACGTATCGAGGCATAATTCAAAAATCACCAAACCATTAACAGCTTAGGACCCATGTTAATATGCCTGGTTAGTTCAAAGTCTTCCACAAAGCCTTCTACAGGTGACTGTATATTTTATTCTAAAATTTGTCTTATTACCTCCACTGAATACAGTTCACCTGATAAACTCTGAATTATTTTAACTATGTTTCAAACTTTGTATGGGAATACGATAGCTATCTATCACAACTAAACAAAACAAAAGAAAGGGTCAAGTCAAACTTTCAGCCAACCTTTGTTTCGCATCATGTTAACATTTTTTTGCACTTGGGAAATGTATTAACTGAATGGAGGAATGAGATTTCAGCAGCTTTTCCACATCCTCTTCTCACTGCCTTCCCTGCCTGGCCCTGGCTGTGTTGTTGTCATTCAGTTGGAGGGTGGGGGGCTAAGATCTTCATGGTCCTTGTTACCCAATATAATTCCAGATCTTAGCACCAAAAAGGAGTCTTCCATACATGTTCTTTCTTTACCCAGTTATATTTGGAGGTAGGGTCACATTCTGTTGCCCTGACTGGAGTGCAGTAGCCTAATCATAGCTCACTGTAACCTCAAACTTCTGGGCTCAAGAGCACCTCCTCCCTTGGCCTCCCAAAGCACAAGGATTACAGGCATCAGCCGCCACACTTACTCTCTCCCATTTTAAAAGCTGAGAGAGTAAGAATGGCTCGAAGGAATAACCAAATCTGCAAAATAAATATGCTGGGATTACTGACAAAGATAGGTTTTAAATAGTACATTTTGGGCAGGACTAATATGAAATCCTCATCTGTACACCAAGCACAGGCATCTCCTCAGCCCTAAATAATTTAATAACAACTTCCCTGCACATCTGTTTATAGCAGGAGGAATCATCACTGCCTTAAAGATTCCAACTTCCTGCTCTCCATATAGTTCTACTTTGCGCTATAATGTCTCCTTGACTGTTCTGAATCTTATCACTTGACTGCCCTCTCCACTCACCCTTATTCCAAATACAATGTAGCTCCAATTCTAAGTAATAAATTACACATACATATCTATTTGAGTTATTTTCCACATTTTCTGAGTAACCATTAAATTCTGTGCTAATGTATAGTACTGGTTTGGGGTTGCAAAACATTTTCAGGCAGGAGCAATAACTAAATATATATGTAGCATAACAGGGCTCTCAGAGGTGATAGTCTATCCAGGTTAGTAAATAGTGCAAAAATAATGATCAATGAATGATGAAAACGATGATTGAAAATGTACTAGAATAATTCATAGAGGTACTTCAGTGGGAAAGCATACACACAAAATGCAGCTAAGTCTTCAATAGAATTATAACAACACATTGCTGATATTGACTTTCTGGTAAAGGGAGCTAGCAGTAGGTAAGTGAGACATGGGAACTTTAAAAAGGAGAAAAATATATCACCAACAACTCCAAAGGACAACGTTCTTTTCGGTCATTACCTGTTAGAAATTCGTAATGCAATCTATAATTTAGATGTACACAGGAGAGCCCGGTGAAGTCTCATTAGTGTTCAGTAACTAGCCAGGAAATTGACTTTGTTTGTTTTTTTTTTTTTTTTTTTGAGACAGAGCCTCAAGCTATCCCCCTGGGTAGAGTGCCATGGCATCATGCTCACAGCAACCTCCAACTCCTGGGCTCAAGCGAGTCTCCTGCCTCAGCCTCCCAAGTAGCTGGGACTACAGG
>CAUYTI010143813.1:0-28280 GCA_963575145.1 Galago senegalensis | reverse complement strand
TTGTGAGGTCACCTCTATGGTTTATCTTACAAGGGTATGAGTGAATCTTTCTAAAAGCAGAGTATGAACATTTTAACTCAATAACTAGGAAAATGACATGAAGGTTATGTTGACCAGTTTGATGAGAGTATTTCAAAATGTGTATGAAAACAGCACGCTGTACCCCATGATTGCATTAATGTACACAGTTATGCTATAAGAAATAAAATTAAATTAAAAAATAATATTTTATGACCAAAGAAGCTTGTTTGCATAGGACTTAACATATGTAGTGGCGGGGTTGACTAAAACTTTCATATAGTAGTATAGTAGTGACCTTAGATAAACGGTTCCATAGTCAGACTGGCCGGTGTCACTCACCCCCTCCTCCCTCTCTCCTGGGCGGCCATGGGTTCTGTGCTTGCCCAGATGTGCTCCCATGGGGATGGGAAGCCTGTAGGATGGAGCTTCCTGAGCTGTTTGTGATTCAGATGTTATGGTCTCCACACACACACAAAGTGCACATTTTATATAGGGTCTGCAGTGGCAGTAACCATCTGACAGAATGGATTCTAATGCCAAGCATATTATAGTTTATGGCACTAGAAAAGAGACATGTAAACAGATTTTCATTGTACTTTCCTAGAAATTTGATATTAGATATTTTCCCTGTAAAGACCTAGATGTAAGTATGCATATTTACTTATAAACTATTCTAATTTTCCATTAAGTAGAGAAAATTTTAGTAATTTTATTCTTTAAAATTAATTTAGAAAAATAGTTATGTAAAAAAATCATTTTTTCTAATTGTATATGTTAGAAAAAATCATTTTTCTAATCGTATATATTAGAAAAAATCATTTTTCTAATTGTATTATATTAAATTTCATATAAAATTTTAATAGGAATAGAACATCTTACATAAGATTTATTTAAGATATTTGCTTGTATGGCAGTGATTTTGCATATAATTTTTAAAACTAACTGCAGGTGTACAGCACCCAAGATGAAGTAGCTCGTGTCTTGCAAACTCAGCTAAGGGGAGATTCAATAATCCATTTATCCTCAGAGTCCTCGTTTGAAATCAACAATCCTTGTTTATATTAGTCCCAAGATTGCAAGTTGATGTTTTATACCCTATGTATAAACTACTCAAGAAAACTCTTAGAGAAAACTAATACTAATGGGCATTAGATTAACATTTTTGAGATCACATACAAAGTTATTAGATTGTTTTTTGGTGTACATTACAAGCAGACATAGAATAAAAACTGTAACATATATAACTTGAAAAATTTAGTTAGAGAAACCCAGAAAATGAAAAGCATCAGGAGATGATGGTTATTAGTTGTGTGACTAACTTTGTAAATGCTGACAGTGACTTTATCAGTGTCACTCCTTGTGTAAAGGCAGTCACAAGCAGAGAGCATCAGATGTCTCTGCGTCAGTGTGACTGGTTTTAAGATGTCCTCCGTCTGTCTCACATCTTCTTACCATTACGGGTAAGATGTATGTGTTTTAGCAAAACCTCTATTCATAAAGGAAAATCAGCAGATGGCACAGCCTCAGTGATGGGTGCAGGGGGCACCGTGGGCCAGGTACACCCTAAAAGGAAAAATCCGTCCTTGGTGTCATCTGTCATGACACTCCTGACACCAAATGTGCGGTTTTCCACACCAGCAGTCCTCCAATTCTCTATGGACACCCCCTCGGCATCCCACATTTTAATTCACTTATGACACTAACTTGCTAGGATCAGCAGAGACCCCACAGGGTAAGGGCTCAGTCCCACAGACTGCCCAAACTGTACACACCAGCTGCAAGTCTTGGGAGCCCGTGGTACCCGCACTTCTGTCCAAATTGACTGCAAACCAAGAATTCCCACAACCCCTGTCCCAGTTTCAATAATTTGTGCTGAAGGTTTTGTATGACTAGAGAGACACTTGCCTTACGTTGGCCAGTTTATTAGTAAGGATTTAAAGGATACAGATGAACAGCCAGAGGAAGAAGTAGGAACCTGAAACGAAGTATGGACACAGGAGACAGAGCTGCCGTGACTGTCTGGGTGTGCCGCCTTCCCAGCACATCCAGGGCTCACCGACCGAAGCCTTCTGAGCCCTTCCATCAGGGCTTTAGGGAAGTTACAGTAAGCAGGGATGGTTGATTCAATCACTGGCCAGTGCCCACCAGCTTGATCTCCAGCCTCCTCCCCTCCCTGGAAGTGGGGGTGGGGTGGGGCTGGAAGTGTAACTCTCTGGTCATTGCTGGTCTTTTTGGATGGAGTTCAGCCCCCCTTTTGAAGCTATCTAGAAACCCAGGCCAGGTCTCACTCATTAGCCCATTAGCCTACAAAAAAACACTTTCATTAATTATTCCTGAGATTACAGATATTTTATATCCTTTCCTGGGTCAGGAACTGGGATTACGACCAATATTATAACAAAGCATATTCCTACCACCCTTAGCACTCAGGAAATTGCAAGGGTTTGGGAGCTCTATGTCAGGAACTAGGGGAAAGACCAAATGTAAATTCCTTACACCGTCACACGCTCCCGAGCCTGGAGATTCACCTCTGCTCACTGCTGGCTGTTGTCATCAGTCTGATCCATGCCTCCCCCAAAATGACTGATTATTATCTAACCCAGACATTCTGTTTGGGATATAATTATTGAAATATGTTATATAATAAAATTTAGGCATTAAAATATTAAGGGTACACAGCAGTGTTACTAGGACAATTGATCCACAAACAAGAAGAAAGAAAACCAGAATGACCAAAATTATCCTCAAAGCCCTTCCTATTTTATTTCTTCATCTTAGAAAGAAGAGTATTTACCTACAGACACCATACATTGGATTACTTATTTAAAATGTTCTTGTTAGGATCGGCCAACATCATTTTGCTGGATTTATAAAATTTGGAGTTAAAATGATGCTGAGGCAGTAGAGGGGAGAGGGGGCATCCTTGCCAGCGAGTCCTGGGACAGCCTCAGCAGGTGAGTGGCAGGTTGGCACCACCCTGCCTGTCCTGGTTGGAACACAATGCAAGCCTCAGGCTGCCTCCAACCACCTAGAATTTCTCTAAGTTTTTTGAATGAGAGGAACTTCTCATTAGCTAACTGAACAAAATGGATCAATAATGAAGGTGAAATTTCACACAATAAACACACACCAGGAAATGAGTTGTTGGCTAAACTGGATGCAAGTGTGTCTCCCCCATGGCTTTAGGGCCATCGCTCTCTTGCACCCTCCACAGGGTCCCATTCTCAGAGCCTGACAAGGTCTCAGAAGCACGGAGACACTGGAACACTCTCCAGTCCTCGGCCCCTGTGCTCTTCCTTGGAGAACACCATCGAGCAGGCAAAGGAAAAGCTCCTGCTTCTGGGGGAAACCACTTCTTGGCTAAGATCATTTCATCAACAGTCTGCTCATTCCCATTGCTTTAGACACCCATTCAGATGCTACAGATTAAATAAAGCAGAAGGCACCAGCACAGAAGGGCGAGGGCTTCCTCCAAAACTGGAGGAACCCAGAGTCCAGCTCATTCTGTCTGGCAAGGGAAGAAGGACAGATTTCAACTTATTCAGCAATATATTCCATGCAGCTGGATTCTCTGACGAGGGACCAGCTATAAGAGATTTCTCCTTGATCCAGCAAAACCCAGATGCATGATTGGGTTAGAGCCCCACTAGATAAATGGTTGATGGGAACTGGGTGCTTGGTCGCATCCTGCCTGCTAGGTTAATGTCTGAAGAGGAGATTCTCACATTCACAGATGTGAGAAGGGTTGTAAGGAAGAGGGCGGATAAATAGAATCCACCCAAACCCCTTATGGATTATCAGTATTTCTGGCTAGGACATTCTTTGTTGACTAAGGTGAAAGGAAACACCCAGGTAGAGCAAATGCAAAAGATTCCACATGTGAAATTAAAAAGACTCTGAGCCCAGGATGTGCAGTAGAAGAACGTCTGATGGAAATAGTTTATTGGAGCGGGTAAATGAAATGAAGATGCACTGCAATTTCTGCTTGTGAACTCAGTTTTTTTAAGATCAAAGTAACACCTTCAAATATGAACAAATACTGCAGTACAGAAAGCTTAGAGAAGGACATGGGTTCCTTCACCCTTTACCGCACTTCTCAGAGCAAATGCCAAGAGATTTTCTGTTCTTCCTTTTTTCTGGGTTTACATTCATAAGCCTAGAAATTATTCTTAAGCCTCTATTTCCTGACTTAGGTTTTAGATAATTATCTATTGATTCTCATTTATAAAAGATGAAGATTCAGTCTATCTTCATTACTCATCTCCTAATGATGGATATATTATTACTCATTAGTTATTATTAAATTTTTAATAATATATGTAAAACTTCAGCTTCTTTTGCCAATACTTTTAACATTCTCTTTTTTTAATTTTTTATTAAATCATAGTTGTGTATATTAATGGAATTATGGGGTGCAATGTGCTAGTTTTATACACAATTTGAAATACTTTCATCAAGGTTAACATAGCCTTCACGGCATTTTTCTTACTTATTGTGTTAAGATATTCATATTCTACCCTTAGTAGATTTAACACGTACCCTTTTAAAATGCACTGTAGGTGTGGTCCCACCAATTACCCTCCCTCCACTCATCCTCCCTGCTCCCCTCCCCTCCCTCTCCTCTTTCCCCTTCATCTTGGGGTATAATTGGGTTATAGCTTTCATTTAGAAGTGTGGGTGCTTATAAATTGGTTTCATAGTAGGGCTGAGTACATTGGATACTTTTTCTTCCATTCTTGAGATACTTTGCTAAGAAGAATATGTTTCAGCTCCATCCATGTAAACATGAAAGTGGTAAAGTCTCCATCTTTCTTTAAGGCCACATAATATTCCACGGTGTACATATACCACAATTTATTAATCCCTTCATAGGTCAGTGAGCATGTGGGCTTCTTCCATGGCTTAGCAATTATGAATTGAGCTGCAATAAACATTCTGGTGCAAATATCTTTGTTATAAAGTGATCTTTGGTCCTCTAGATATATACCTAATAGAGGAATTGAAGGATTGAATGGCAGATCTATTTTTAGATCCCTAAGCTATCTCCAGACATCTTTCTAAAAGGAACATATTAGTTTGCATTCCCACCAGCAGTGCAGAAGTGTTCCCTTTTCTCCACATCTATGCCAACATCTGTGGTTTGGGGATTTTGTGGTGTGGGCTAATATTACTGGAGTTAGATGATATCTCAAAGTGGTTTTGATTTGCATTTTTCTGATGATTAAGAATGATGAGCATTTTTTCATATGTCTGTAGGCCATATGGCTGTCTTCCTCAGAGAAGTTTCCCTTCAAGTCCCTTGCCCACCCTGAGATGGGATCACTTGTTCTTTTCTTGCTAATACATTTGAGTTCTCTGTGGATTCTGGTTATTAAACTTTTGTCAGAGACATAACCTGCAAATATCTTCTCCCATTCTGAGGGCTGTCTGCTTGCTTTATTTACTGTGTTCATGGCTGTGCAGAACTTCTTTAGTTTGATCAAATCCCAATAGTGTATTTTTGATGTTACTTCAATTGCCCTGGGGGTCCTCCTCATAAAATATTCTCCAAGGCCAATTTCTTCAAGTGTTCTTCCTGCACTCTGTTCTAGTATTTTTATAGTTTCATGTCTTAAGTTTACACCTTTAATCCAGTGAGAATCTATCTTAGTTAATGGTGAAAGGTGTGGGTTCAGTTTCAGTCTTCTACAGGTCACCAGCCAGTTCACCTAGCACCATTTGTTAAATAGGAAATCTTTTCCTCATTGAATGTTTTTAATTGGCTTGTCAAAGATCAAATGACAGCAAGTAGCTGGGTTCATCTCTTGGTTCTCTATTCTGTTCCATATATCTACCTCTCTGTTTTTGTGCCAGTACCATGCTGTTTTGATCATTATCAATTTATAGTATAGTCTGAGGTCTAATAGCATGATTCCTCCTGATTTCCTTTTATTTCTGAGTAATGTCTTGGCTATTTGAGGTTTTTTCTGATTCCATATAAAACAAAGTATTATTTTTTTGAGGTCTTTAAAGTATGACAGTGGAGCTTTAAAAGGGATTGCATTAAAATTGTATTTGGGTAGTATGGACATTTTAACAATGTTGATTCTTCCCAGCCATGAGCATGATATGCTTTTCCATTTGTTAACATCTTCAGCTATGTCTTTTCTCAGAGTTTCATAGTTCTTTTTATAGAGACCTTTCACATCCTTTGTTAAGTAAACTCCCAAATATTTCATCTTCTTTGGCACTACTGTGAACAGAATAGAGCTCTTGCCTATTTTTTCAGCTTGACTGTTATTGTCATATATAAAGACTACCGATTTATGAGTGTTGATTTTGTAGCCTAAGACACTGCTGTATTCCTTAATCACTTCTAAGAGTTTCGTAGTTGAATCCCTGGTGTTTTCCAGATATACAATCATATCATCTGTGAAGAGTGAAAGTTTGATTTCCTCTGACCCTATATGAATACCCTTGATCGCGTTTTCTTGCCTGATTGCAATGGCTAAGACTTCCATTACAATGTTAAAAAGCAGTGGAGACAATGGGCAACCTTGCCTGGTTTCTGATCTGAGCGGAAATGATTTCAATTTAACTCCTTTCAATACAATATTGGCTGTGGGTTTGCTATAGATTGCCTCTATTGGTTTAAGAAATGTCCCTTCTATACCAGTTTTCTTAAGTGTTCTGATAATGAAAGGATGCTGGATATTATCAAAAGCTTTCTCTGCATCAATTGAGAGAATCATATGGTTTTTGTTTTTAATTTTGTTTATGTGATGAATTATATTCATAGATTTACCTATATTGAACCAGCCTTGAGACCCTGGGATAAAACCCACTTGGTCATGGCATATACTTTGTTTGATGTGTTGCTGGATTCTGTTTGCTAGGATCTTATTGAATATTTTTGCATCAATATTATTTAGAGATATTGGTCTATAATTTTCTTTTCTTAACATTGTCTTAATAATCTTATTAGTGCCCTTGCTTTTTCCTTCATTATTTTCTTCTAGTGTCTCACTTTTTGTTACTTTCATGCTCATAGAGGTATTCAATGTACAGTCTTCCCTGCAATACAATACAGAGATTTTACACACTATCCATATTTTTGTATATATGAAAATAATGTGTAGGTGTATATGTGGCTTTGAAATGAATAATAATTTACATTATTAAGAGTAAATTAATATTATTCAATATCAAGACAAGTAGTGTTATGATTACTTTTCCTTACTTTCTAGTCTAATATTGTGAATTCTCTTTTTATTTGTTTGTTTATTGATAGATAGCATCTTGCTCTGTTACCCAGGTTAGAGTGCAGTGGTATAATCACAGCTTATTGCAGGCTTCAACTTCTGGGCTCAAGTGATCCTCCTGGTTCAGCCTCCAGAATAGCTGGGACTATAGGGATTTGCCACTATGCTCATAGAGGCAGGGTGTCAATATGCTGCCCAACCTGGTCTCAAACTCTTGGCCTCAAGTGATCCTCCTACCTCGGCCTCAAAAAGTGCAGGAATAATAGGTGTCATCCTCTTCACGGGGCTTTGACTTCTGGTATACTTCTTCAATGTTTTGAGTCATGTCCCACTTTTGTTTGCTGCCAGATTTGGACTGGAATATCTTTGTATCATTTTCCTCCTTAAACTTTCTAATTGCAAGTAAAAACAATATGCAAAAGCACTAAATTCAGATAGTGATTTCTGCTCTAAAGAAAATGAGGGATTTGGCCAGGGCATTTACAGAGATGGGAAAGACTGGAGGATGGGGAGTAGTGAGAAATGTGGAAATTGAATAATCCTAGATGCCACATAGGCAATGAGATAGATGGCCTGTTCAGAGGAATGGTCAGCAGTGCCGATGCAGTCCAGGGGCACCAGCCAGTGTGCAGGAGTTACGGTGTGTCGTGGACTGGATGAGATACCTAAAGGAAGGCTGCAGAGGAAGAACCTGAGAGGCGGATGGAGGATCAAGCCCAGGGAACCCCAGAGTTTAGAGGTGTCACAGGGAACAGTGGCCACTGATAAGAAAAAGAAAGAGGGAGCGGTCAGTGGGATTTTTTTATTTAGAAAGTCCTGTGTAGGCTCGGCACCTATAGCTCAACCGGCTAAGGTGCCAGCCACGTACACCTAAGGTGGCGGGTTCAAATCCCCAGCCCAGACCCACCAAACAACAATGACCGCTGCAACCAAAAAATAGCCAGGTGCCTGTGGTCTCAGCTACTTGGGAGTTGGAGGCAAGAGACTCGCTTGAGCCCAGGAGTTGGAGGTTGCTGTGAGCTGTAATGCCATGGCACTCTACCCAGGGGGACAGCTTGAGGCTCTGTCTCAAAAAAAAAAAAAAGAAAGAAAGTCCTGTGTAGTCTATGAAATGTCCATCCAGTATCTTTCTTTCTAACATCTGTTTCTGTATCTTGTTCTTCCCTGCCCTGATGCCAGTTGCCCACATGAGCAGCAATTCCTGGTTGTGTTTTCCCATGGAGGAGAGAAGAGCCTCCTCTCTCTTCCAGAGGGTGCAGGTTTCCCTAATGCTCTAAAAGAGATCTGTGTCCATTTGGAAACACACAGGGCACATCAAGTGAAAAGCCTTAGAGGATCAACTGTGTTAGAATGGATTTAAAGTTTGCTTTTATTCAGGGTGGCTGTAAAGTTTGCGTGTGATTTAAAATAGTCAACTGAAGTACAATTTAAAATAGCCGGCTAGTTTGACTACTTTACATTGCACATGAGTTTATGGCCACCCTGTGTCTAGGGCTGTGAAATAAAACTGCGCACGAACTCTGAGGACGCCCTATCTATTCAGGGGTCCTCAACAGCCCTGTTTCACGGGTTTGTGCTGCTCTGATTTATAAACCACCTCTGCGGACATCTGGGCTGCACCTTCACAAATCATATGGAGTTGGGATTTCGAAATTGCTTCAGATAGAACCTGTACTGATAGGGAAATAAGAACGTAATTCCATCTATTGTCTATAAACATGCTGACCAAAATAGCTAATTTAAAAGAAGACACAAATTGAGTGAAACAGTAAACAAAACATCGTAGCTGCAGCTGATTTCATTTGCTGATACTTTTACGGTATTACTGATAAAGATGCAATTTAAATGATTTTACTATTTTGCTTTGATTCTGAAGGTAAAGTAAAAAAATACAAATGGAGAGAATGGCAAGCAGAGAGAATTGACTTGCTGCTGTCAACTTGCTCTATTTTCTTATCAATAGATTGTCATTTTGTGGGAAAATTCATATGTGTTTAAAGCAGAGTGACAGAATGTACAACAGGGATTTTCAAAACAGTCAATCTGAATGTATTCCATTAGCGCTATTCTTGATAGAAACATACATTACAATGTTGATGTTGCCCAGTGTTTTTATTTTGCCATCTTAAAATTTCTCCTATGTCAAAGTCTACTATGTTCTTTTTTTCTTTAAAAACTACTCAAAATGCCACCCTCAAAATAAGGTCATGTCCTTAGCTACCAAAATTATAAACTCAGATGATTATAGATTTCAATGTTAATGTTTGGCTCGGCACCCATAGCACAGTAGTTACAGTGCCAGCCATATGCACAGAGGCAGGGCCAGCTAAACAACAATGACAACTACAAAAAAAATCCGGGAAATGTGATGGGCACCCGTCCTCCCAGCTCCTTGGGAGGCTGAGGCAAGAGAATTGCTTAAGCCCAAGAGTTGGAGGTTGCTGTGAGCTCTGATGCCAGAGCAACATAGTGAGAGTCTGTCTCAAAAAAAAAAATCTTTATTAACAATATTCATTTTCAAAATGAGAGCCCTGAATCTCAGCAGACTTGTTTCCAGCCTAATAAAAATGCTAATCTAGATTAAGCAAATGAGAAATAAGCAAGCTTTTCTCCTTATAAACTCAAGTATCTCTTATTTCAAAATACAATGTTCTGTTGATTTTTGATTTGAGGTTTTAGCCCTATTGTTTAAAAGGAAAAAGCAACAAGCCTTCAAAATTGATTCCATAGCACACATGATAACCCGAAATGAAGAAGTCCTTTCTTGGTGGGCTATCTGAATTTTTAAAGTATTTACATAAGGACTCATTTTTATAATTTACTTCACCTAACAAAATCAGTGTGATTCTTTTAGACCTTTTAGAATAATCAGTTTTCTAAAATAATCAATTACTTATAATCATAATATTTTGGCATTGTGTATTTGATTAGTCTGAAAAATACATATTATATCAAAGATAGCAAATAGGCAGCTCACAGGATGCATCGAACTATGACAATAATACTCCATTTGGAATCTTAATCCAATATTACATAAAAATCCAGATTTCTATCATCTGTTAAAAAAAATAAAGCAACTGGCAATACATGGCAAAAAATGTCTTTAGAAGTTGAGTTGTGGCAGCCATTCCTAAAATACATGCAGCACTTAACGCACCTGTGGTCCTCACCTGTCCTCTCTAGGCATTTAAATTATTATTTTTTAGGGAGGTGCCTGTGGCTGGAGGTGGCGGGTTCAAACCTGGCCCCAGCCAAAAACTTCAAAAAAAAATTATTATTATTTTAAATTATTAACATTTATCAGCAGTATTTTTTTATTTTTTGATGAATGCTCTTTTTTTCTGTCTAAAAATCTATTTTTAAATTTCAGATTACTAGGAGGGAACACACCATTAGGTGCCATTGTCTGCGTCTGTAAGGTAAAGTCCGAGTTCTGGTCGTGTCCTTCACCCAGGAAGTGTGCCACACACCTGCCATGCAGTGCTTCCTTTGGGGGAGAACTTGCCCCCCACTTGTCTTGAACTTGAGGTTTCCTCTCAGTTGAGCAGCAGCTGTTAACCTAATAGTTTCGAATCAGCACTGAGCACATGTGACGCTTGTCTTCCCATTCCTGTGGTGCTTGACTTAGAAGAGTGTTCTCCAGATCCGTCCAGGTTGTTACAAAACCTCCGTCCTTTTTTACGGCTGAACAGTATCCCCCATGTACATACACCACATTGCAGGTCCTTGTGTTTCAGAGACCCTGTGAATGAAAAAGACAGGTTACCGTCAGTCGCTCCCAGACGGTACTGAGATGGGAAGAAGGTAACACCAGAAACATTTTGGTGGCAGGAGGGAAAGCTCCTTGATTAGACTCTGACCCAGCACTGGGGGGAGTTCTCCTGTGCACTGTTCTCTGTAGCCTCTGGGAGTTTCACTCCTCTTTCTCCTACTTTCTCCAAGAGCACCAATCCATTTAAGCCCTGTGTTCTCATTCCAGTTTGTACCTTTCACAATCTCAGTCTTCTCCAAACAGTTGTGCCCGAGGATGGGATTAAAATTCAAAGAGTCCAAGGGGATTTTAGCCTTTGTGGTTTCTATGGTAATGCAATTACCTGAGAAACACAATCGACTTCTCTATTTGCTTCCCCAAAGTTCTTTGTATCAGTAACCAGTCCTGAAGTTCTTTCTCAGACATAATTCTCATGACAGGTTTCCCTTCTTGTCTCCCCCCACCCTCTACCCTAGCAGCCAAGTTGAGGCCGTAGGAGATAATAGACTTGGTGGGATTCCGCACACTTAATCCGATTTGTGCCCTGTCAGGGTCTTACTGGGCTTTGTCTCTCCAAGCCTCTTTGATCCTTACCTCTTGCTATTTGAGGTCTAAAGCAGTTGGCTTTTCAGAAATCTTAAATCTCCCACATTTCAGGACTCTACGAAGTCCTTTGCTCTGCTGTTCAGAATCTACACCTCAACTCATCTCTTTCCTTGTAACACTTTGCCAGAAACTAAGCAATGCCCACCCAGGCCACAGGCACTTTCCCCCCATTAGCATCCATGATTCTACCTCCCAGATTACACAAGCCACAGACGTATCACTTGTTTCCCACTCCGTAACACGGCCCTACAGCTTGCTGTTTTCATTTTCTGCTAAGATAACACCCAAGAGTTTTATTTTGCAGCAGCACTTTCAGGTACCTGTTTCTATACTGCTTACGATATCACTAGCTGCTGGAAAAGATAACTTACACAATCTCGGTGCCTTAACACAAAAGAAGAATGTCCTTCCCTCACGTGAAATACAAATAGCTGTTCCGAGTCACAGGGGGACTCTCCCCTCCGTGGGAATTCTGGACCCACGCACTTCCATTTGCTACTTGCTCTTATTTCAATATTTGACCTTCAGGGTGCCTGTGCCTATATCAAGCAAGAGGGGAGGCAGAGCATCGGAAGAAGGTTTTTTTAATGGGTTAGTTCTGTAAATGCTGTACCATTACTTCTACTCACAAGCTATGGCTGCAGGAAGAAGAGGTAGCAAGTTTGGTGATCAGTTAGCCACCTATCCACAGACCTTGAGTTTTGGTTCATTTCTGCTACTGTAACAACGTACTTTAGCCTGGGTAATTTGTAAATGACAAAAAATTATTTCTCACGGTTCTAGTGCCCTAAAAGTCCAAGATGAAGGTGTCAGTGGCCTCAGTACCTGGTATAGCCCTGCTCTCTGCTTCTGCTTCCTAGATGGCACCTTTGTTCTTTCTGTATCTGGATTATAAAATACAGAAACATAAGCACAAAAGCATTCTGTTGTTATTTTTCTCCATCAGAGAATTCGGATTCTCCTAAAACTTCAAAAACCACATAATTTACCTGCACACAGCATCTTGCACCGTGAAATAAATGTCACACAAGCACAGGTCTGCGGCCGCCAAAGAGTGGGCGCTAAAGTTAAGCCAGATACAAAATAGGTTATTCCTAGGCCAGGAGGAAGCAGGTGGAGCAAAGATGCCCCGGGCAAGTTCCAAGGGTTCCCACTATGTGACCAGGCAGAGGGCTGAGAAGAAACGGAAGAGGAGTGATGCCTCCCTGACAGCTGTGTGGACACGTGCTCTCCAAGGCTTTCCCGGGGACGAGGGCAGCAGCATCACACCCTTCAAAAGGGGTGATGCGTCTCTAATACTTCCTTCACCCCATACTGTTTCTTATTAATAAATGCTGAGTGTACCCCATCCCCAGAGCCAGTCCACAGCAGCATCCTTGGCTAGTGACTGAGCCCAGTGGGGACCGTAATTTTCCAGCCTCTACAGGGACATTGGGCTGGCAACCAATTTCCACTTGGGAGGACTCTTCCGTGAGTAGGCCAGGGTGAGGACCCAGCCCCGTGAGTGGGCCAGGGTGAGGACCCGGCCCGTGAGTAGGCCAGGGTGAGGACCCGGCCCCTGAGTAGGCCAGGGTGAGGACTCGGCAGTTGGACTGTTTCCAGTTTCTTCATCCTGAAATCAGATGAACCAGAAGACACAGGGAGGGCTTAGCTGAGGGCTTCCTGGTCCACACTCAGCCTGCAGGGAGTCTCTCCTCCCACCACTTGCCCCAACAGCAGAGCCGTCTGTGGTCCTGGGCTGGGCTGTTGGCACAACCTCTCTACCTCTGGGCTCCTCCCCCTGGCTGGAGCTGGCTCATCTCCTCGGATTCAGACAGAGCCTACATCCTGCTTTACTTCTTGGTAATCAGAGGGTGAATAGAAAGCATATGTTTCACTTCCCGGAGCTTAGAACTCCAGGACATACAGAAATATGTAGCTAACATATGCTGGTGTGGCAAATGTGTTAAATAATTCAGCTACTAGCAAAATTAAAGCAAATTACTGAAAATTAGTATGTGCGGTTTGCTAATCCTCCTGTATAAATAAAATAAACATGAGGAATATTTACCTTAAACGGAACCTTGAATTTATCACTTGTATCACTTGTAGAAGATGAGGACTTGTTAAAATAAATACACGGCCTGTGTCGGTGGTAATAAAAATTAAAATTTTTGTGCTCCTACTTGTCACAGCAGCTTAATTCCTTTTCAGAATAAATAAGTAGCACATTGTATTTGGACAACTAGGTGGCACTGGTGCATTATCCTTTCAATTCGTAGAAAAGTAAATTCAAAACTCATCTTCTATATTCCGGTTCAATGGCTGGCCGAGCCTGTGATCCTCCTCTGCGCATTTCAGAGGTAATTCAGAGGAGACTGGCCAGTGAGGACTGGAAGCGTGTGGGTCTGCAGGGAACGCTACTACTCTACAGTTTCCCATTGGTGTGTCTGTCACAAACAGGGACTTGGAATCCAGTATTTTATTTTATTTTTTTAATTTTCAGAAAATCTAGCATTCTTCTAATACTAGGAAGGATTTTGGATTAAATAAATGTCTTTGGAAATGGGGATGCTTACAGATACCAGAATATTAAAAAAGAGATCATTCAAAGCAAGTTTGTTACCATCAGAAGGGGTAAAAATGAAATTTCACAGCACGTGTCCAGAAGGACCCATGTGACTTATTGGATCCTATGTGAGGACATATTAGGCTTTCAAATAGAGACTAGCAAAATTAAATAATATGATCAGGAACATACATAATTTTTACAGTGTTAGGCTCTGTTCTAAGTGCTTTGCATCTATTAACTCATTTTTTCCCCACAACAACCTTTGAAGGAGACATAACAGCTGGCTTCTCTGTAGAGATGAGGTCACTAGGGAACGGGCAGGGCAGTCAGTTGCCCACCGTCTGCAGAGCTCCAGGCCGCAGAACAGAGCTCCAGATACAAGGAGTTTGTCCTAATCACTCTCCTACATCACCTTGCAAAGAGCCTGCATAAACACAACTGGAAATGATTTAAATATGATACAGATGCTTAAGTTACAAAGTTAAAATAAACTTGACAGGGAAGTTAGAGAGTTGGGCATTTGTCTGACAGCAACATGATAGCTGTAGGGTCTTCATTTTCTAAATATCACAGAATTTAAACTTTGCTTGCATATAATTTAGAAGAGAGTGTTGGACACATTAGGAAGTGTATCAAGGTGCCTCAGAACTGGCTCGTTTGAAACCTGGACGCCCAGAGGAAGTCAGCGCCAGTGCCTCAGTGGTGACCTATGTTTGATCCCATGCACATAGCTTGCCTTCATTTTCACCAGTAGGATCCAGGATGAATAATGAAAAGGAAGCTTTTCTTAAAAGAGAAGTGCAGACTTGGTAGATTGGCCCGACCTTCCACAGATGATGTATCTTGAGTACTTAACATAGCCATTTATTAGCTCATAGTTCTATAAATCAGACATTGAGATGTCTTGGACCCTCTGCTTAGGATCTTACAAGACCACACTCAGGGTCTTGGTTGCCTGGGTTCTCACCCAGCAGTACGGGGAAGAATCGCTCAGTATGACTGCTGGCAACTCAGTTTCTTACAGTGGTAGGACTGAGTTTGCATTTCCTTGCTGGCTGCTGCTCAGAGGCTGTAGCCGGGTCTAGAAGCCACTCATCTGAGCCCCTCAGCCTCAAAGCCAGCAACATGCATCAAGTCTCTCTTATTCTTGTTTGTTTGTGACAGAGTCTCATGATGTCACCCTCGGTAGAAGGCTGTGGCGTCACAGCTCACAGCAACCTCAAACTCTTGAGCTCCAGCTACCCTCTTTTCTCAGCTTCCCTAGTAGCTGGGACTAGGCACCCGCCATAATGCCTGGCTAATTTTTCTATTTTTAGTAGAAACAGGGTTTTGCTCTTGCTCAGGCTGAGCTCAAGCAGTCCACCTGCCTCAGCCTCCCAAAGTGTTGGATTACAGGTGTGAGCCACCACACCTGGCTCCTTACTCTTTTAATCTCCCTGATTTCCCGCTGTGTGTCCTTTGTCACCTCTTAAAGGACATGTGCTTAAATCAGACACACTGCAGTTAATCTTCACATTTTAAGGCCGACTGACTTGGGACTTTAATTATAACTGCAGGATCCCTGCAAGACACAGGGTGGAGTCTGCCTGAGTACCAGCAGACAGGAGTCTTGGAGGGTCATCTTTAGAATTCCAAGCCGCAACGTCAATGGCCAAGTCCTCAGGAGCACATTTTGTTCATCTTAGAATTCCTTGTTGGTGGACACACTTTTCCTTAAGATGATGATTAGCTTGCACAATAAACTGAAATAAAATGATAACTGCCACGAATTAAGTGCATTGCTTTTTCCTGGTGTCCAGAATACATTTTTGCTGTTGATCCTCACACACACTTCAGATATAAAGCAGGGCTTCATAGACTTCTGCAACTTGTTAACATCAGACACGAGTAAATGACGGAGACAAATTTCAAGACAAGAAGGGAATAAACGCAGCGTCTGCCTTTTTTGCAGCTCAGCATGAAGGAAAAGGATCTGAGAGACTTGTCCTTGAGAAGAGAGTTACGCTTCAAGCTGAAAGAATAAACAGTCTGTTATGTGACATCAGTTTGATTAATGGTTCATTACAGATAGCACATTTTTTATATGTATGTACCTATTATCCTTTATCTATTTGTATCACAGTAATTAAGAAAGTTTTACATAAAATATACACATGTATGCTTTACATATAAAGTTTATAATGGAATTAAGATCAATTCAAAGATGATAGGCACTACTATGTAACGGTTATAGAGATGAGACTTTATATGAATGGGAAAACTTGAGGAGGACCCCGAGCATTAACCTGCAGATATGGTGACCTCGTGCACGTTTTGTCTACTGCCAAGGGTCCAACCTGCATCCTGCAGGGGGGCTGACGCTGATTTTGTGAGGACTCCTCTTCCTTATCTGATATTGTGGTATTTAATATCACAAAAAATATACATGGGCTTTTATTTTTCTAATCAGCATTTGATAGCATTTTTGCATTTAATGTGTGGCCCATGACAATTCTTAGGCCAGGGTGGGAGGATCACTTGAACTCAGGAGTTCGAGACCAGCTGGAACAAGAATTAGACCCCATCTCTACTGAAAATAGAAAAACTAGGAGGATCTCTTGGACCCACGAGTTTGAGGATGCTGTCTGAACTACGATGACACCACAGCACTCTACCCAGTAGACAGAGTGAGACTCTGTGTCAATTAAAAAAAAAAAAGACAGCAATTCTTCTTCCAATGTGTGGCAGAGGAGGAAGACGGTTGGGCAGAGCTCTATCTTCAAATGCCAGTTAGGAAAGCACCATTTTAAAGTGTGTCATATGGAGAGCCCAGTTTTAAAGGAAAGCACCTCCAAGTATTAATTTCTAATAAATTTTTAGAGTAACTCCTCTCATAGTGATGGATGAAAATTTTGTCCTGTCAAATTTATGAAGTATAAAACTCTGAATCTACTACAAAGGAAGTTTTTAGACTGGGACTAATAAATCATCTTTCTTCTCCTAAAGTAGTCCTGAGGACTTGATGGTGAGAAGATTCTAAAAGGGTTGGACCTTGGAGAAATCCATTTGGGAATGTAAGTTCTAGAGAAAAAAAAAATAGGAATGTTATTAGACAAGTGATGCCTTAGTCTGGTTAATTTCTGAAGGATAGAAATCTATTTCTGACATTTCTTGAGGCTGAGAAATCCAAGGTCAAGGTGCCAGAGGATTTGGTGGCTGGTGAGGGCAGCTTGCTGTCTCATAGTGGCACCTTTTCCTGACCCCTCTTGTAGGAGGGTGGAAGGACACAACCCGACAAACTTGCTCCTCAAGCTTGTCTGTAAGCTGGACACCAATCTCATCCATAATAGCAGAGCTTCACGGCCTGCTCGTCTCCCAAGGGCCAGACCTCTTGACACCTCACCTTGGGTTTCAGTTCCAGCCTAGGCATCTTGGAGGAGCACATGCTTTCCAGCCAGAGCCCTGCTACTTGCCACTGCGACTGCTAATACTGTCATCTAAGAACTTCTGCAGGCTGGTCCACTATGTGAAAAGTGCTAACTGTCTTCATTTTAAGATGAGGAAACAGGAGATCAAGCTCTGCCACTTTCTCAAGCTCTCTCAGCAGCTGTTTAGGACAGAAGAGAAATCACCCGAAGGTCGCCTTTCTTTGCTGTCAGGACACAAAGGAGAACCATTTCTACATGATGTTACATCTGATGAATGATGGATTCTTTTTGCAGTTGTTAAGAGTTCCTCACAATGGCCAGATAAAGATGAAGTCCAAAACTGAATGGCCATCAAAAAAGCTAATGAGGTCGATTTGGTGGCTCAGCACTGGGATTGGCCACATGCTTCATGAAACCTGGTCAGTAGTTCACAGTGGTGTCCACCGCAACCAACTGGACAATAATGGTGAGGATGCTTGTGATTAAGCAGCTGAGATTGGTCAGTAGAGATAGGCCAATCCTCTAGCAAGACACTGCTGGACCACCCGTCACACCAACAACTCTGCTGAAACCACAAAAGCTAAACTTGGGAATAGAGAATGGTCCAGCATTTTCTTGCAAGACATCCGCACCGTTCACCACACCTTGCACCAACTGCACACCACTTCTTTCAGTCTTTGGATCACGTCTCGCAGGGAAAAGTATTCCATTCTCAACAAGCAGCGGAAACACCTTTCTCAGTTTCATCACTACTCGTTCTCAGGCTTCCTCACAGGCAGCGAGAACAAGCTTCTGTTAAGACGGCAAACTGTGTCCAGAGTTTAGGCACTCACTTTGATTAGCTCTGCTGCTTCTGGTTTGAGATATAACAAACCTTTGACTCAGAATTGGGCATATCCTATTTACTAACCTAATAAGTGGCAAAGCTAGCAGGCAATTCCCCTGTGCCAGTGGGCCTCGTCACAGTTCAGAGATGTTCAGAACATCTGAAGTCACAAGTGCTCCCTGGTTACCGTGACTCACCTGCTGTCTACACAATGCTTCATCTCCCTTCTCTGCCGCCATTAGGTTTAGGTGGACCCAACCTGCACCCTGTGTAGCCACCTGGCAGCAAGGTGGGTGTCATCTAAGAATAGGATTTACACTGGTGGTGGAAAATAATTTCTGTTAGAATGAAACTAAATCATCAAACTGTGACCTTGTTTTTTTGAGTACAAGACTTCCCCTTATGTGACCAAATAGTCCAAAGTGAGTGAAAATCATTTGTCCTATTTTATACTAGCATTAGAAAAAGAGTGGTGAAATTATTTCCTTGTTCTGAATGATTACAAATCCACACATAGGATGTGAAGAGGGCGTGTTTAGAAAGATTCTTAGACGCAGCATGTGTGGGCGACCCAAATCTCCGAGGTGAGTGAGACGGAGAGATATCACTGTGGGGCCAGCTAAGTAATCTGTCTACTGGTTAGAAACAATCTAAGAAAATTAGCTATAAATTATGCAGAGGAAATAATTGTTCTGGGGTTTAATAAACTTATGTGTATAATGGTCTCAGTCAGTAAAGAAATCTTTATATTCTTATTTTCTAAATATTTTTGCCATCAGCCACAGAAAGTTATAGAGAAAATAAATGTGGAGTATAGCATTAAAGCATCAAGGAGGAGGAGATTAAAAGGACCTCCAGTGAAGTGCTGATTAACAAAGCAGGCGTGTCTGGCACTTGGTTTCCACTGTCGTCTACATATCTTGGCCTCTGGGGACCTTTTGATAATCCAGTAGGCTCTTTGAAGATGAATTTTGGTAAGTGAAGTAACTTCAAGAGGAGAATCTTCAGGAGATCTGGGGGCTCAGGGGCAAGTAGGTCTTCATTAGAAAGATGCTGTGTGCTTCCGTCAGCAGAGGATGAGGCATCACCGTCTGGTGGCGGGAGGGGCAGGACAGGTACCAAGGAGGCAGCCTGAGAAAGGCCACCACGGAGCAAATGTCACTGCCACCTGCACTTCCCCAGTCTGTAAACATGTCATCGCTTGTGGATTTGTATCACATGTATTAATTTCAATAATGCTTTTTTAAACAAGCAGACTTTATTTCTCAGAGTGGTGTTTGCTTTACCAAAAAACTGAAGAGAAAACATAGAAGTTTCCCATATACCCCCTCTCTTCTTCCCTTGCAGTTCCCCTACAGTAATGTATATATTTAACATCGCATGGGGCATTTTTCTTTTTTGTTGTTGACACAGATTTCTCACTCTCACCCTGAAGTGGAGTGCTCTGCCTTCATAGCTCACAGCAACTTCAAAGTCTTGGGCTCAAGAGATTCTCCTGCCTCAGCCTTCCCTCCAGAGTAGCTGAAACTCCATATGCCCCCCACCATGCCTGGCTAGTTTTTCTAGTTTTAGGAGAGATGAAGTCTCACTTTTGCTGGTCCCGAACTCTGGAGTTTAAAACATGGTGCATTTTTTACAACTGATGGACCAATTTGATGAGTTGTTATTAACGGAAGTTTGTAGTTCCATTAGGCTTTCCTCTTTGTGTCGTGCGTGCCAACTCAGCACATAGGGAGCAGTGTCGATGCCCCCAAATGCCCTGTCCTCCACCTGCTCATCCCCCACTTGCCCTCTGTGTTCCTAGTAACCACTACTAACCTTTTCACTCTTTGTAGTTTTGCCTTTTCCAGAGTGTCATAGAGTTGGGAGCACAGTGTGTAGTATTTACAGACTGACTTCTTATCACTCAGCCATATGTGTCTGTGATTCCTCTGTGTCTTTTTCATGATAGCCCATTTCTTTTCATTGTTCAATCATATCCCACCATCTGGACGTGCCATGGTCATTCATTCATCTATTGACAGACATCCCAGTTTCTTTTTTTTTTTTTTTTTTGCAGTTTCTGGCCGGGGCTGGGTTTGAACCCACCACCTTCTGCATATAGGGCCAGCGCCCTACTCCTTTGAGCCACAGGTGCCGCCCATCATCCCACTTTCTTTCAGTTTGGGGAAAGCACCTGCTACAAACATCTCCACATGCAGTTTCTGTTTTCAGTTGTAAAATTTCTTTTTTTTTTTTTTTTTTTGGCAGGGGCCGGGCTTGAACCCACCACCCCCGGTATGTGGGGCTGGCGCCCTACTCCTTGAACCACAGGCAACCCCCAGTTGTAAATTTTCAACTCACTTTAGTAAATACCTCGGAGCAAAAATGCTAGTTCCTGTGGTCAGGCTGTGTTGGGCTTCATGGAAACCTAGAAGACTGTCTTCCAGAGTGATGGCACATTGCCCCAGCAAGGAGGGAGAGTCCCTGTGCTCCATCATGGGTCACTTTTAATAGCGACAGATCAGAGCTGATTATTGCATGTTGAAGTTCTCATCTGCTCATGGGTATGGGCAATAAAGAAATAGCCTCATAAATAGGCATTAGTTTATGGTATAGTAGCACTCTGGTATGTCTGAAAATTACAGAAATAACCAGATTATTTACTCTTTTTTTTTTTTTTTTGAGACAGAGCCTCAAGCTGTCCCCCTGGGTAGAGTGCTGTGGCATCACAGCTCACAGCAACCTCCAACTCCTGGGCTCAAGCGAGTCTCCTGTCTCCGCCTCCCAAGTAGCTGGGACCACAGGTGCCTTCCACAAAACCCGGCTATTTTTTGGTTGCAGCCGTCATTGTTGTTTGGCCGGCTGGGGCTGGATTTGAACCCGCCACCTTAGGTGTATGTGGCTGGCGCCTTAGCCACTTGAGCCACAGGCGCTGAGCCCAGATTATTTACTCTTCTTTGATCAGAGACTTTATTTTAAAATTAGCTGACAAATAATAATTAAAAATTAAAATATTTAGTAATTACACACATCTCAAATGTTTAAACATAAACATTTACATAAAATAACTCAATCAACAAATAACCAAGGTATTATATGTAATGTTATACAAATATAAGTAACACATAGAATCCCAAATAATTTGAGTTGCATAGTCTAGTGATAAATGACATGGACTTTAAAAATGTGTAAGTTGGGGCCATGCCTGTGGCTCAGTGTGTAGAGTGGTGGCCCCGTATACCAAGGGTGGTGGATTTGAACCCGGCTCCAGCCAAACTGCAACAATAAAATAGCCAAGTGTTCTGGCAGGCTCCTGTAGTCCCAGTTACTTGGGAGGCTGAGGCAAGAGAATCACTTAAACCCAAGAGCTGGAGGTTGCTGTGAGCTATGATGCCACAGGACTCTACCAAGGGTGATAAAGTGAGACTGTCTCTAAAAAAAAAAAGAAAAAGAAAAAAATGTGTAACTTGGACAAATTACTTAACTTAAAACTTTGCTTGTATTATTATCTGTAAACTAGTCATACACTCCAATTTAGGAGGGGCAGAGTCCAGAAATCAGGAAAGTATAGGTTATATTTGGTGGAGAATGAGTAGTTTGTTTTGTCTTCTTTTTTTTAGAGACAGAGTCTCACTTTATCACCCTCGGTAGAGTGCTATGGCATCATAGCTCACAGCAACCTCCAGCTCTTGGGTTTAGGTGATTCTCTTGCCTCAGCCTCCCCAGTAGCTGGGACAACAGGTGCCTGCCACAACGCCCAGCTATTTTTTTGTTGCAGTTTGGCTGGGGCCGGGTTTGAACCAACCACCCTTGGTATATGGGGCTGGCGCCCTACCCACTGAGCCACAGGTGCTGACCATTATTTTGTCTTCTTGTTTTCCTTTCTTTTTAAGAAACAATGTCTTACTCTGTTACCCAGCCCAGGGTGCAGAGGTGCCATCACAGCGGACTGTAGCCTGTAGCTTTTCAGCTTTTTAGCTTAAGTAATCCTCCCACCTCAGCCTGCTGAGTTGCTAGGACTACAAATGTGTGCCACCATGCCCAGCTAATTTTTTTTTTAATTTTTTTTTAGTAAAGACAGGGTCTCACTCTAGCTCAGGCTGGTCTCAAACTCCTGCCCTCCATCAATCCTCCTGCCTTGGCCTCCCAACGTGCTAGGATTACAAGTGTAAGCCACCATGCCGGCCTTTTTTTGTCTTATTTTTAAAGGACAATACTATGGAGGATCTTGAATATACCTCTAAAGAGTTTGGATTTTATTTATTAGTTTGTGGAAATCTGCTGAAGAGTTTGTTAGAGGTTGCTTGTGAAATGTGGCCTAATTAGAGTTTTACTTTAAAATAATTTAAGAATGGATCAAGAAAAACTTTGAAAGAACTAGTTTGTCTTGGCAAGCGTCTGGAGCTGCACCATTGCTAGTGTGTTACTCCTCTCTGAGAATCAGAGGGAGGCTCCTTCCTGGGAAAACTGATGATGAGCAGTGCGTGTTTGACACAGCCCAGTTGTGCTTGATTGCAGAGTCTTCTCCTTAAAATCTTGTTATTCTATCCATAGTTAGATAAAGACACTTACCAAGCTACTTTGTCTAATTTCCCTTTTGAATTAATTTTCTTTTGACTCCTTTTGCTTTAAATACCACCCAATGCAGGTCTATCCAAAATCTTTACCTGTGCTTTTTCCTTTTTGGAGCTTTAGTTAGAACCTCAGACTTCCCTTTCTCCATATTCTAATACTTTTCAAGCCTAAGTTGTCCAAAATTGAGCTCATTATCACCCAACTCCCAAGCAGCTCTTGGAAGGAAGATCCTCTCCCTGTTCACCCCCCTTTCTTCAGGCCCCTCAGACTGCAGGCCAAAGGGTTGACTTTGACTCCTCTCCATCCCCTCTTTGCTCCCAATAGGAGGAGGAAACCCTCTCCTATTACACCCCTGTGCTTGTGCAGGCTGTGCACTGCCGGAATCTAAGGGGCACCAGGTATAGCACAGGCATTGCAGATTTATGTAACTATTGTGACAATTTTAAGTCACATGTTTGTATGGAGAACACGGATTTTCACTGTCATGCAGGCCCTGTATTGGTTAGTAACAGTGTTTTAGGGCGACTGTGTGTAGATTCTTTAAAAGTGAAGGCAGCAACTGAACAGTCTGTGTCCCAAGTAGTCTAGGAGTCACAGCTGCTGGAGCAGATGGGGAGATCAGCGTGTGGTAAGATCCTTTTATGACTGAAGCCAATACGAGATTGGACAATTACATTTTCAAACTCTTCCTAGAAAAAGCGCTATATAACGTCGCTGGTGACTATAATGACGGTCGTCTCTGAAGCACTCCCAGGGGGAAGCCGGGTACTGTACCGATGCCGGTCCACCTTCCAAGCACTTTTTCTAGAACACATTTTCGAATTTAATTGTCCAAGCCTGTATTTAGGCAGAGGCAAGAAAGTAATTAAACATATAAGGGTCCAAGGTAGAGGCAAGAAATGATTTCACGATGTGATCTTATTGCACAGGCATTGATCTTGTTTTATATTAGTGCAGAAGGCAGTATGATCAGATATATTGAATCTAGTTCTGATTTTCTGCCTAGTCATTACCCTGAAAATATTCTGACAAATATTCTCAAGGACAAAAGTGTAAAAGCCCTGGGTCTATGGGTCATTGAAACGGTCATAGTCCTGCCCCCTGGTTTTTTTGCTCTACTATGAAAATTTTACAGAGTTTGCCAGAGGACAAATGTGGGGGATGTTTTCCCTACCACAGCGTCTGGAATCAGAATTGTCCATGATAGGAGTTGATTGACAGCTATCACCATGTCAGCACAGGGCTGATGGTGCTGAAAATAACATCACCAGTGCTCACGAGATGCAAAATATTTCCCTACAGGCACCATTAGTTTCTCTCCATTGTGTTCATGGAGGAATTTTTATGCTGATTTGGTTCTTTGAGTGGTAGGTGCTGGCTGGCGTGGCTGCTGCCTCCCTCTAAGGATTGCTTCACGTTGCAGAGGCAGACGTCACCATTATAATGATGCTGTAAAGACTGGCTTATCAGTGTGTCAGCAAACAGAATTGTGTGCCAGGGGTGAGAAGATCAGCTAAAGGTAACTAGGTCCTCGAAGTCTCTGACAGGTCAAAAATACTAGTTGTTATTTGTATCATCCAGCAATATTTGCTTTTCCTCTCTGGTCAGAGCTCTCGCAGGATAATTTTTATCTTATTTTCTTATTGCTTTATGTTTGCTAAAGCCACCAGGAGCAGCTTCATCTTCGGTTTTAGGATAGTGCTGTGTGGAGAGGGTAAGCTGTGTTATTCTCATCCTGTGGAAGAGACAACTGACATCCAGCTACTGCTGGTAACTAAACTGCACACTGCATTTTGACCCTTTAACTATAGTGTACTGCTTTTTTTTTTTTTTTTTTTTTTGAGACAAAATCCCACTATGTCACCCTGGGTAGAGTGCTATGGCATCATCAGAGTTCATAGCAACTTCCTGGGCTCAGGGAGTAGCTGGGACTACATGAGCCCCCCACAACACCTGGCCAAGTTTTTTTATTTTTAGTAGAGACAGGGTCTCACTCTTGCTCAAGCTGGTCTTGAACTCATGAGATCAAGCAATTCTCCTGCCTTGGCTTCCCAGAATGCTGGGATTACAGGTGTGAGCCACCACCACACCAGCCAGGCCAGTGCACTGCCTCCTTACAGGTAACTCTTTAAGAGTTCCTAGAGATGAATGGAGAGCAGCTCCCACTACAAAGGTCTAAAGACCACGGTGTCGTGACCATGTGGATCTGCTCTGTTGTCAGGGTAGTGGATTTTCGTGAAATAAACCCACTTCCAATCTCTCTCCTCCTTTGCTGCTTCTGCATTTGGCTCTTGGAATTCAGCACACACAAAAATCTTATGCTGTAGACACAGAGATGTTATATTACTAAACTCAACACTGGGCGATATATGGAGAAAGACCTTTAACCAGATCTTTATGAGAAATTTTAGTTGGAATCAGTGTCTTTCAGGTTTCTGTCTTCTTCTGGGAATGGCGGAGCTAGGAGGGGAAGTTTACTGTTCTTGGGCAGAATCACCCTGGAATCTCCCGTTAAAGCCATCTTCCAGATAAAACCATAGAAGTAATTGCCTACAATAATAGTCTTTTCATTGTCTGCAATTCCGTACTTTGAATGGAGTTCAGGACTCCCTCTCCCCTCCCGGATCTCTCCCGGAACTCCACTCTTAACGTGAACTGTTTTGCAGTGAGTCTGTGTGTGTCTCAACCAACATAAAATATGCATACTGTAAAGACTTTTCAATTAAGTTCTAATCTGAATTAGCCAGACTCCGGGAGAGATTTAATAAAAGGCAGTCACATAAAAGCTTAATGTACTCCTGTCCCTATTTGGATTTAGGTGAGATCTATATTTGCAAATGGGACCAGACACAACCAATCTATTTTATGTTTTCACGAAACATTGTTTATTATGAGGTTCTCAAAATATGCTCTCGTTCTGTTTATTTATATGCTCATGTGGATAATCTACGCTGCATCACAATGATAAATCTTTTTCTCTGAGCTTATACAGATGCACACATGTAAACAGAGCCTGGATGTTTTAGAAAGAAAGACGTTTTCATTTGCCAGTCACCTTATTTGACATGAATTAGCTAGGACTGCTTTGTTGCTGATTTGGTTTATAGGCCTTAAGGAAAAAAAAAAACCATAGATTTACTTTCCTATCTCTTTTATGTAGTGTCTAAATAACTATAATTTTTGAAAATAAAGAGATAGTTAGCTATGATATAGTAGCGGTATAAACCAGCTTGAGAGAGAGAACGTTATGACCATGGGCAGAATATATACTAAGGCATCTTTAATCTTTGGCTCACGAATTTGTAATTCATTATCGGATGGAAATACATCTAGATTATTGATTTCCATGAGGCGAAGACTTTGGTTTCTCTAACCATGTGCATTAGTTTCTTCCAGAAGGATTAATAATTTTTCACAATTGCTAATGGCAGTTGTGGGCAT
Source organism: Galago senegalensis (assembly GCA_963575145.1). NCBI lineage: Eukaryota > Metazoa > Chordata > Mammalia > Primates > Galagidae > Galago > Galago senegalensis. The sequence continues at coordinate 1,879 of CAUYTI010143813.1, read as the reverse complement.
TTAATTTTGCTTCCACCCTTGTGGAGTTGCTACTTGGCAGCATATTTGTGCAGTAGTAGATAAAAAATAATCCTGAGGCAATAAAGCAGCACCATTTGTTATAGTACTTTGTTTACAAAAGCATCATTATAAGCACTTCAAAGTACAAAAACTTGCCACTTGTTTTTTTAATTAGAAATTTATTTTAGACTTTAAGACAATTTTGTTACCTCAGGGACCAAAACTGTTTTTTAAAACTTATGTTACCCATAGAAGATGAACTTCTTTATTTTCCTTTGACTGGGGAATCTGAACAATGCTTTATTTTTGAGACAGAATCTCACGCTGTGTCCCTGGGTAGAGAGCCATGGTGTTAGATCTCAGCAGCCTCAAGCTCTTGGATTTGAGCAATCCTCTTGCCTCAGCCTTCCAAGTAGCTGGGACTACAGGCATGTGCCACTCTACCTAGCTCATTTTACCATTTTTAATAGAGATGGGGTCTTGTTCTTGCTCAGCCTGGTCTGGAACTCCTGAGCTCAAGCAATCCACCTGCTTTGGCCTCCTAGAGCGCTGGGATTATAGGTGTGCGCCACTGCAGCCAGCCAACAATGCTTCTTTTGAAGAGAATTACAGTTATTTTAAAATCCATATGTGAAGTTTCAATAGATTCATACAGTAGATTTTATTTTTTACTATCTCATTTCATAAGATTAAGAGTGGTTGTTGATGGCTCAGTGCCTATAGCTAAGTGGTTAGGATGCCAGTCACATACACCAAGGCTGGCAGATTAGAATCCGGCCCTGACCTGCTAAACAACAATGACAACTACAACAAAAAGATAGCCAGGCATTGTGGCAGGTGCCTTTAGTCCCAGGCACTTGGGAGGCTGAGGCAAGAGAATTGCTTAAGCCCAGGAGTTTGAGGTTGTGGAGAGCTCTGACGCCACAGCACTCTACCAAGGGTGACATCATGAGACTCAGTCCCAAATAAATAAATAAAAGTGGTTGTTGAATCTGATCGGTATTAATGCTTTAAGAATATCTTAAGGTTTCGCCCTACAATTATTTTACGTTAGGTAGGTCCACTCTCAGATCTATTGATGCCACTTAGTTGTTAAAGAATTGGCTAATTTATTTTACAGAAGTTTCTATTGTGGTACAGACCTCTTGATGCATTTCTATACAGGATCTAAAAGTTCTCAGCACTCAAAGTAAAAGTATTGATTGAAAATCGGCTTTCAACTCCAAACAGAAGGATGATCGAAATGGTAATATTTTCTAGTTGCTAAAAGTAGATTCAACTTTTGAAAAACAGAAGCATAAATCATTCTTATAAAAAAAAATAAATCATTCTTATACCATACAAATACTGCCTAAAATTAAGGAGCTTATTAAGCAATATAACCATAATAATTATTAGCACATATCAACACACCCACTGCCATAGCATCAAAACAAGCCTGATGTTAACTGGAATATTGCCAATGTGGTTTTAAATTTAGATTATGACCCAAGCCTCCAGATATCCTGGTCAAGAAAAATAATATAACATGCGAGATTGAGGCTATTTAAAAATTTAAAACAGCTTATAAAACACCTGTCAAATTAGTTTGGTCCTTTTTTTAGCCCATGTCAATCCTATGCTTACTTTGTAGATAATTCTTTAAGAATATTCCTAGCTCGGCTCGGCGCCTATAGCGCAACCGGCTAAGGCGCCAGCCACGTACACCTAAGGTGGCGGGTTCGAATCCCCAGCCTGACCCGCCAAACAACAATGACGGCTGCAACCAAAAAATAGCTGGGCGTTGTGGCGGGCGCCTGTGGTCCCAGCTACTTGGGAGGCGGAGGCAGGAGACTCGCTTGAGCCCAGGAGTTGGAGGTTGCTGTGAGCTGTAATGCCA